>JH792503.1:0-29142 GCA_000291705.1 Sphaerulina populicola P02.02b
GGGTATACCTACTAGGTTTTTCGAGGTAGGTTGTACCCTGCTTATAAGGTAGGTACCCGCCTTATTTGCAGGGTTGGGTATTTAGTCTGGGTTGTACCTACCCTGTACCCAACCCAACCTATAACGAGGCCTACCGGTACTAGTACTAGTACTAGCGTATATATAGTAGTACCGCGAGTAGTAAGTTTGGTCTTCTTTAATAGTAGTAGGCTAGATCTCAAACTCGTAGGTATACCCGGGGCAACTCTACGGTAGTTAGCGCAATTAAGAACTCGTTTGCGATAGCCGCGTCGTTTATCTATATAGTAATTCTTTGCCCTCTAATATCTACCTTATCGATAGCGAATCATTCTAGGGTAGTCTAGGTCGTAATCTAACTCGAACGCTTCGTCGGGGTCGAAATCCGTACGCTCAAACGGACTATCGAGTAGGAATCGGCGCTTATCGGGTAGTTTATTACCGCCGCCGGCCGCGCTGTCCTAAAGAGTAGCTATTAGATAGGGTAGGTAGTATAGAGTAGGTAAGGGTAGGTACGGTAGGTAGGAGAAGGAGCCGCCGCGATAGAATATAGCAAGGGCTGTACGGTAGGTTGTACAGTAGGAGGAGGAGCCGCCGCGGTAGAATGTAGCGAGGGCTGTAGGTTGTGCAGTAGGAGGAGGAGCCGCCGCCGCGGTAGAATATAGCGAGGGCTATACGGTAGGTTGTGCAGTAGGAGGAGGAGCCGCCGCCGCGGTAGAATGTAGCGAGGGCTGTACGGTATATAGTAGGAGGAAGAGCCGCCGCGGTAGAATGTAGCGAGGGCTATAGGTTGTATAGTAGATTAGTAGTAGGTGCTTCGCGGTAGGTAGTATAGTTCGGTATATGATTCGGTGTATAATAAGGTATATAATAATATATATAGTAAGGTTCTATAGGTTGGTTAGTATTGTTGAGTTTTTACGAACGTAGGTTTGCTAGACACTTTGTTCGAAGGTATATAGTTTGTTAAGCGAGTAACTTCTTTAGTAGCGTCGTTCGGAGACGGCGTAAATATCGTATTAGTAGTAGTCGTAATAGTAAGTATAGTCGTTGTAGTAGGTGTAGTCGCTGTAGTAGGTATAGTCGCTATCGTAGTCGTAGTCGCTATCGTAGTTTGTTTGTTTGTTTGTTTATTTATTCTATTAACGTCCTGTCTGAGTCTATAACTATGTAGGACGGGTAGGGCCCTCTAGAGGACCCTACCGGTCTTATTCGGGTTTCCCCGTATCTCTTATCTTCTTCTTTCTCTCTACTAAGGGGAGTGTATCCCGTACCCTAGAAACTAGGGGCTTAAAACTACTTTTAACGCAAGGAAAGCAAAGCGAGAGTACCAACTAAACCAAACCCAACCAACTCCCCTACCTGTTCCGTTAGTTCCTTAAACAATATAAATCAAAATCCCCTTAAAACTCCTAGGGCGCCGTAGGCCTCGCCTACCCTTCTTCCTCCTCCTCCTCCTCCTCTTCTTCTCTATTCCTACTAAGGTACTACTCCCTCGTAGCTATCCCCGTTACCGTAAGGAATCGTATAAGTTCTTTCGTCTCGTCCTCGACGATAGACGCTATCGTTCTCTCGGGGTAAAAGGAGGCTAGTCTCGCTATCCTATATTCCGGGCAGTTCAGAATTAGGTATTTAACCGTCTCCTTATTCCCCCTTCCGTATCTATAGTCGGTCCCGCTAGACTTGCCTATCCTCGCTAGGTAGTCTTTTAGGTACGTATGTCCTAGGAGGATACCGTAGAAGGCGCTCGTAACTTGTCTCTTCCCGTCCGCCCTTAGTTCCTCTAGCGGGGTACCCGGGAATTGGAAGTAGTAGCTTTTTAGGTTAAAGTTCTTTCGCCGTCTCTTCTCTTTCTCTTTCCTGAATTTGTCGGTCTAGGTGTCGTCGGCTAGGCGCTGGATTTCTCGTTGTTGATCCTCCTTTTTGCCTCCTATCCTACTAAGGAAGTCGATCCTTTTCTGTATATCGCCTATCCTTGTTCTTTCTCTGTCTTTGATCTCGACGTACCCGTTACGTTGTATCCTTTGCGGAGGGATCTCCTTAAGGATTTTCTTAACCGGGTGTTCTTCGCTAAGCTTAGCTATCCTCTACGCGTATTGGATAGAGAGGCGCTCTAGCCTTATATTAGGCGGAGGGAGGTTGGCTTCTATTTCCGCCGGGAGGTTAGGAGCTGTACGGAAGACTCCTAGGATCTTTTTCGCTGCCTTGTTCTAGACGGTCTATAGCGCGCGGATATTCTTCTTTAACTTCTACTAAACCGGGGATCCGTAGTCTCCTACGGTATTAACGTAGGCCTTGTAGAGGTATCGTAGTGCTTTTGTCGATAGGCCCTATCGTAGGCGTAGAATAAGCCTCCCGTCGTACGTTCTATACCCGAGGAGTCTACGAGTATAATACGTAGGTAGTACGTACCGTAGTAGTAGCCTATTTGTCCTATAAAGGACGTTACTAGGGGAAGAATAGCATTTTGATAAAGAGTTAAGCTATACTATAGTACGAAACTACGAGATACTATATTAATGTCGGCGGCGTTATCTAGTATTATAGTAGCTACTACGCGCTTGTTATACGCGTCGACTACTCCCTTAAGCGTACGGGCATAGTATGCCTAGATAGGTAATAGGTCGTCGCCGTACTCGATTTTAGTATCTAGAGGTCGCGACTCTTCTCCGATACCTTGCCTTTTTTTGGATTAGACTACAAGTCGGCTACGGTTACCTTACGGACCGCATTCGAAGACTTCTTACGGTTACCGTAGTTAGGGTAGATAGAGTCGGAAGCGATATAACCCTTCTTCTTGTACGAGTAACACTCAAGGTTCTTATACCTACGTACGGTAGAGCTAGAGGATACTTTACTATTACCTCCGCCGCTACGGCTACTACGGCTCTTACTGTTGAAGTGAATAAATAAGTTGTATAGGTTTTCGATTGAGTGTCTGTCTAGTAGATATATATATATGTGTACTGACTTATATATATGTCTGTTTGTATCAAACAGATCTTATAAGTTATGTATTACGTAGTTTGGAAGTTACTTAAGTTATATATACTAATATACTCTAGGTCAGATACCTAATATACCTAGGTTACATAATATACCTAATATGCCTAGTATACCTAGGGTATCTGATATGTCTGATATGTCTTACGTATATAGGTTAGCTAATATAGGTTATATAATATATCTAAGTTCTGTAGTTCTATCAATATCCCCCTACCTTAGTACTAAGGTATTAATCTATTCCGGCTAATAAGAGCGCTCGAAAAGGGTATTAGTTGTTATAGGTATTGTTTTTATTACTGCAATCGACTCTTTACTACGATCGTGAAAGTCGTGCGGTCGCGTATTTATATAATCGACTCGTTACTGCCGTCGTGCGGCTGTTACTACCGTCGTACGGTTGTTACTATTGCCCGCCCTCGTGTACCCTAAGAGCCTTTCTGAACTCTACGAACGCTAGTCGTAGTAGTAGTTTCGTAAGGCTATCTACGACTATACGGTTCGTCGGTGTCTATTGAATATCTACCTCTTTACTTTCTATCTTCTCGTACTACTAGCGCTCTTAAATAGCGATGTATTTCGTCCGCGAGTGATATGCCTATAGGTTCTTCGCGAGTACGATAGCCCTAGCGTTATTACCGAAGATTACTGTCGCTTGTGCCTGCCCTTTACCTAATTGTTCTAATAGCCGTCTTAACTAAATCGCCTCTTTATATGCTTAGGTCTAGCCTATTAGTTCGGCTTCGTAGGTAGAAAGTGCTACCGTAGGCTATCGTTTCGACTTTCGAGCTCTACGTAATAGCGCCGCTACCTAGGTTGAACGTATAACCGGCGGTTGATCGTCTCGTATCGGTGTCGCCGGCCTAATCGGAGTCGGTATAGCCGTAAAGATCGGTAAGTTCGCCGGTAAATGTAAGTTCGTAGTAAATAGTACTACGGAGATAACGGAAGATATCCGTTACTACTACGTAGTGTTCGGTCGTCGGGTTACTAGCGAATCGACTTACTACTAACACTACGTATACAATGTCTAGTCGTATGCCTAGTATCGTATATATAAGTGAACCTACTACGCTCTAGTATTTAGTACGGAATACGTCGGCAGCTTGATAGCCGTTCGGTACGGGTATTAGTTTTCGGCTCGGATCGAGTAGAATAGCTTTAATCTTTACGTTGTTCTATATATCGTATCTCTTTAAGAACTGCTCGATATAGTTACTCTAACTTAGGTAAATAGTACGTATAGTACGGTTACGTCTGATCGTTATACCTAAGTAGTAATAGTATAGCCCTAGGTCGCTTATCTCGAATCGATTACTAAGGTATTTCTTTACGCTATTAATTTCCGTAATATATAGGCCTACAATAAGTAAATTGTCTACGTAGACTACGATGAATGTCTCGCCCTTTACGAAGACACTTATATCGGCGTCTAGTATCGTAAATCCGGCCGCTTCGAGATACGTAGTTAATATAGCGTACTAAATGCGAGGTAACTATCGTAGTCTATATAGTGCTTTGAGTAGTAAGTATACGTTATTGGTTCCGTCCGTAAATCCGTCCGGTTGTTCTATATAGATAGGCTCTTTACTATCGAGGGTACCGTAAAGAAACGCTATCTTTACGTCTATCTATTCGATTTCGTAGTCTCTAGCTATAGCGATAGCGAATAGTACCTTATAGCTTATAGGCTTTACGACTAACGTATAGGTTTCGAGGTATTCACTATCTTGTATAAACCCTTTTACTACCTATCGGCACTTATACTTTACTTTGTTACTAATCCGTTTGATTTTGAATACCTACCTACCTTTAAGGATCTTACTATTAGCTTCTAATCGTTTGATTACTCGCTATACCGCGTTGCGCTATAGTAAATAGTGTTCGTCGTCTAGTACGGGCTTCTAGTTACTCTATCTACTACTATAGAGCTTGGCGTCGTCGTATATAGACGGCTCGTATAGTTCTAAGGCTAGTAAATAGCTTATAAGTATAAGAAGTAGTAGGTTGAATTAGGCGGTGTCGTTAGTAGCGTTACTTTCGTATTACTAGTAGAGATATCTCGGTTTGCGCTATCGTTTGCCTTCTTAGATAAGTTCGGCTATAGGTACGTTAATACCGATTGTTGTGGGCCGTATGTTTAATACGTAACCCGGAGGAGTAGATAGTAGTAATTGCTCGTAGCCTAACTGTAGTAACTCGTAGTCTCGTAACTCGTAGTTCGTAGACTCGTAGTTCGTAGACTCGTAGTTCGTAGACTCGTAGCCTGTCTATAGTAACTCGTAGCTATAGTAACTATCGCTCGTTATAGGGCGAGTTCTTTTTGATAATAGTAGGTAACCTGTTACTAGTCGTTTTATAGATAGACCCGCTTTTTCTAGTAACCTCCCGGATCTAGTCGGGGTGTTAGCGGAAGTAATTGGTTGTTAAGTAGAAGTAATTAGTTGTTGAGCTGTTTCTTTGTCTCCCCCTAGCTCTACTACCGTATTATCTACGTCGTTACTATCGCTCGTAGTAACGCTAGTACAGTTAGGGTATAGTTCATCGAAGTCTACGTCGAAGCGCTATTATAGGCGCCTAGGGTTCTTGGAAGTAACGAGGTAGTACCCGTTACCTTTAAACCCTAGTAACTGTTCGATTCTAGCCTTAGTACTAATTAACTTGTTTATATCGGCAGTTAATCGATAGACGTATGCTTTGTAGCCGATGATTTGTATATTAGCGAGGTACGGTTTGTTGCCCGTCTATACCTCGTATAGAGTAACTATCAACCTGCGATATAGTAATCGGTTCCGTAGGTACGTAATTCCGTATTCGATTACTAAGGACTAGTAACGTAGGTCAAGGTTTAGTAAATATAGTATAGTAGACTACGTTTTCTGTTCGATTACTTTGTTGTAGGCTTCGGCGATACCGTTCTACTAGTACTGTTCGGTACTAGACAGGTATAACGTAATCCCCCTATTTCGGAGCTATCTAAGATAACTATCGCTTATATTCTTACCCCCCCTATCTTAAATAAGAAGGGTCGTAAAGCATTCGGGGGTACTGTTCGTAGTAATGAATTCTTAGATAGTAACTAGCGCGTCGGAGCGTCGTTGAATTGGTTTGGTAACTCCCTATTAGCTCTAGTTATTAATAATACTAATAAAGTACTTACAGCTATCGAATAACTCAATTGGCGTATATACTACGTCGGTGTAAATAACGTCTATTTTGTAACGTCCGCGCGGAAGGTAATAGTTATATAGTTTCGATAACTATCGTCCGAGTACGTAACTTTTACAAATATAGTAACTATCGTCGCGTATTGTCTCTATTCTAGTAGCTATAGTTCGGAGCTTGATTAGGCCGCGCTCGCTAAGATATACTATTTGCTCGTACTATAATCGGAGTAGTTTATCTACAGAGTAGGCTACTCCGTAGAAACCGGTAACTAGTAGTTAAGATAGTTATTCTTAATATATATCTAGTATTAACAGCCCGCTAGTAATAGTCGCGGTAAATTCGTTACCTCCTTGCGTAAAGGTAAGACTATCGCTAGTCTTAGAGATACTCTAGATATATAGCTATATAGCGTTAAGCGATAGTAGGTTAATACCTACGCTTAGTGAATACTACGTATTAGGTATTTGAATCTACCGTCTATTTCGGTATCGAATTCGTAACGTACCCTAGCCTACCGGTCTGAGCTTCGCGCTACTAATACTATTTGACTCTACGGAATCGATAGTATCGTAGGTTCCGCCGATAAATAGGTCTTTGCGGCCGATAAGTAATCCGGTCGCTCTACTATTGTTAGGACTTACACCGAACACATACATAGAAAACCGACAGATAGGCCGATATGGCCTATAATGGCCCGATAAGGACCATACTAACTCAAGAAAGCCTAGATGAGCCCAATACGACTCAAGAAGGTTTATAAGAGTTATACACCGCCTAAGCAAGGCTGGACCGAGCCCTCGGACCCGGGTAAGGGACCGAGATATTCCAAATTGGATCGGAGGGGCCTAAGACGTCCTCCGATCGGCTATCCTATATAAACACAAGGGGAGAGCACCCTATAGGTTCTTCTCCTAAGCGATTCGAGTAGTATCCTTCTACTAGATACTTTAGCCTATATATCTTATCCTTTTATATACGAATCGCTTCTTCTTGTTATACAACGAAGTATCTTTACAATAGTACTAAAGGCTACTACCCGTTCCGGGTCTACGACACAGGACTCGGTATCAATTAATACCCCCTCCGACTAAGAGTTAGCTATTTAGCTCGAAGCCGAAGAAGCCGAGGCGGCTAGGACTTAGCAATTGCTGAAGTTGAGTATCGCCCGCGAAGAACATACTAAGGCGGTCTAGAAACTTAAAGAATCGGAAGTAGCGATCCAAATCCTTATAGGTATACCCGTATCGGATGGACTTAGGGCTAGTTCGGGCTATCCTAGCCTATTAATAGTACTATTTATCCCAAAACCGCGTAATCCCTATATGTTCGAAGGAAAGAGTCGACGAGACTAGATCGAATAGCGGGACGACTACGAAAGGATCTTCCGAAGGGCGCCGGCGTACTACGTAGACCCGGCTACGAGGATCGAACTTAGAGAAGAATAGATAGCGACCGAACAACGGTCCTAATAGAGCCGTTATATAGACTCCCTTCGGTCTCAACCGGTATATACCGCCCCGTTATAGTCCGACTTTAAGGAATATATACTCAATACGATAGGTACCCCCTAGGAACGAAGGCAAATCGCCTACGACGCAATCAAAACGATCGAATAGAACTTCAGAACCCCGACCGAGCTGCTTACGGACCTAAAGGAATACTAGGACGAGCTAGGTACCGATAATAAACGAACCAAAGTTATAGAATTTAAAAGCGCCCTAGACGGACGAATCAAACACCGCCTCAACGTTAACCTTACTACGTTCTCTACCGTTACCGCCCTAGAGGAGGCCGCCAATATACACTAGAGGGCAATCCTAGCGGAACGGGATACCCGTAGTAGAGACAAGCGGGATAACAAACGAGGACGGTTAGATACGGCCGCGAACGAACCGGCCAATTAGGCGAAACGATCCTAGAGCTACTCTAAACCGAGTTAGTCGTCTACTATAGGGCGACTAAGGACGGGCGAGACTAGACTACTACCGAAATACTACGAATACGGCGAAATAGGCTATAAGAGGCCGGAATGCCCTAAGAAGGCGGGCGGGGATAACAAAGGGTCCCTAAAAGCCAATCCCGCCCCTTAGTGCTCCGAGTAGCGGGATAAGTAACTTACTTAGAGGAGTAGCGGCGCAATATAGAACTATACGGACGCAAGTCTAGGGTTATCGGACTATACGAGCTAATCAAAGTCGAGGTTCGGCTGGAAGGGCCGATAGGACCTCGGAACGTCCGAGCCTTAATCGACTATAGCGCCTAAATAAACTTCCTTAATAGCGTAGTAGCAAAGGAAATAGGCTATAAACTGAATCGAGAAGATAATACTCGATACGAAACCTTAAACGGCTAATCCCTATTAGTTTCGGGTTAGGCAAAAGTCCTATTTGAAGTAACGGCTAGTAATAGGTCGAAACGGGGCGGACTAGCCAAAGTAGCCGTAGGAAGAATCTATAGTTTCCAAATAATCCTCGGTATACCGTAGTTAGAACAATAGAACCCTAACGTTGACTTTCTAGCTAAGACAATCGCTTAGAGAAAGCGAAATAGACACCGATAGTCCAAGATAGCCCTTATCGGCCCGGATTAGATAAAGAACGAGCTCTCTAATCCAAGTACGGTCCTATATATAATATCCCTCTCCTTAATTAACGGAGAGGATAGAGACCTAGAAGGACTCCCCGAAGTATACCGAAAATACGTATTAGTATTCTTAAGCGAGGACGCGTCTATCTTAGCCGATTATAGCCCGTTTGAGCTAGCGATAGACCTAGAAGAAGGCAAAACGCTACCCTAGGGGCCGCTCTACAATCTTTCCGAGTTAGAACTAGAGGTTTTAAGGAAGTACATTAAGGAGTACTCCGAGAGGGGCTGGATCAGACTATCTCGATCCCCCGCGGGGGTAGGCATCCTATTTGCGAAGAAAAAGGATAGAACCCTAAGACTCTACGTTAACTATAGAGGGCTAAACGCCGTAATAGTTAAGAACCGCTACCTACTGCCTCTAATCCAAGAGTCCTTAGACTAATTGTCCGGTATAAAGGTATTTACTAAGCTCGATATAAGGGACGCCTACTACCGACTCCGAATTAAGGAGGGCGACGAATAGAAGACAGCCTTCCGGACTAGATATAGTTACTTTGAATATACTATAGTCCCCTTCGGGTTAACGAACGCCCCTAGAACGTTCTAAGGGTACATAAACGAGGTACTAAAGGACCTAATCGATATTATCTATATCGTATACCTTAATAATATCCTTATTTTCTCCTAGAATAAGGCTAACTACATCCGAGACGTATCGATAGTGCTCGAGAGGCTATAGAAGGCGAAGTTGTACGCTAAGATAACTAAATACGACTTCTATAGAGACTAAGTCGGGTTCCTAGGATACCTAGTTAGCCTAAGAGGGGTCGAGATAGAACTAGAACGGGTCGAAACGGTCCGAGACTAGCCGGAACCGGCGTCGGTAAGAGAGATCCGTATCTTTATTAGGTTTGCTAACTACTACCGAAGGTTTATCAAACACTTCTCCCGCATTGCCGTACTATTAAACCGCTTAACGGAAAGAAAGGGTAATATAGCGAAGGGAGGGTAGAAGTAGAGGAATAAGGAATCTGTAAAAATCGCCCTACCGCTAGATACCAAACACGCCTTTAAGGAACTAAAGCAATCCTTCTGCTCCGCTCCTATCCTAAAGTACTTTGACCCGACTCGGGCTATAAGGGTAGAGACCGACGCGTTAGGGTACGCTATCTCGGGCGTTATAATGCAATAGTATAACTTTCAAGGAAAGATGTAATAGTTCCCGGTAGCTTTCTTCTTAAGGAAGATGATCGCCTCGGAACGAAACTACGACACCTATAATAGGGAACTCCTAGCTATAGTAGAGTGTTTCAAAGCGTAGAGATAGTATCTAGAGGGTACGCAACACTAGATAGAGGTAATAACCGATTACTACAACCTCTAGTAGTTTATGTCTACTAAGACCCTTATACGAAGACAAGTAAGATAGGCCGAATACCTTGCAACCTTCGACTTCAGAGTAGCCTATAGGGCAGGAACGCTTAACGGCGCGGCGGACGGAGCAAGTAGGCGCCTAGACTACATAGACGCAGACTACTCGGGGAGGTAGGTCAACGAAGCCGACTCGTCTGTTACGTTAAAGGCCTTGCAGAGCTAAATCGATCTAGAGCGAGGCGAATTAGGCTAGAACGCCCCGGTACGAGCTATAATAGCCGTTAGAGAATCGGACGACATATCCTCGGCTTATCGATACGACGTAGCGGCCCTAGCTAACGTAACTTTGATAGAAAGCATCCGGGACGGTACGAAAGCCGACGAGACGGTAAGAAAGGTCGCAGCAGTAAAGGCATCGACCCCGACTCTACCCTAGACTACTCGATAGGTCTATAAAGACGGAGTATAGAAACAGGATAGAAGGATTTTCGTCCTAGAAGGACTATTACGTATAGAAATCCTCCGAGAGTACTACGACGACCCTATAGTAGGGCACTTCGGGTTCTAGCGTACGATAGAACTAGTACTCCGTAGGTTTTGGTAGCCTAAGATTAGGGGGTACGTTAAGGACTATATACGTAGCTACTACACTTGCGCCCGAATCAAACCGAGACGATACAAGCTATATAGAGTATTAGCAGCAGAAGACGTATCTAAGGTACTATAGGAAGACCTAACTATAGACTTTGTTACAGACCTCCCGCCGTCAACCTTTATAGGGCATACCTACGATAGCATCTACGTGATTATAGACCGATACTCCAAAATGGCCTATTATACCCTATATCGGAAGGATATAACGGCAGAAGGGCTAGCAGACCTCTTCCTACGAGACGTATTCCGACTATACGGAATTCCGGTATCTATAGTAACAGACCGGGGAAGCTTGTTTACTTCGAAGTTCTAGAGCACATTCTACTACTACCTAGGGGTAAGACGGGGACTGAGTACAGTATTCTACCCTTAGACAGACGGGCAAACGGAACGATAGAACCAGACAATAGAGCAGTACCTCCGCGTATACTGCAACTACGAGTAGGACGACTAGGCGAGATTGATTAATATCGCCGAATTCGTATACAACGATAGCTAGTATACGACGATAGGCACAACTCCCTTCCAAGTGTACAATATAAGAGACCCTATACGGGCAAGATAGCCCGATATAGCCTAAGAAGGGGGGAATGCTCCGAGAGCGGAGTAGCTAGTAGACAAAATGATCGGTCTATAGAAGACGCTAAGGGAAAGGCTAGTGAAAGCGAAGGCAAACTAGGCTAAGTACTATAACGAGGGCAGGAAACCTAAGGAATACGTAGTAGGGGATATGGTTTACCTATCTACAAAGAACCTTTCTACGGTAAGGGACTCGAAGAAGCTCGATTATAAGTATATCGGGCTATTCCTAATCATCCGTATCGTAAACAAGGCAGCTTATACGTTAGAGCTGCCGGAACACCTGAAAATATACCCAACCTTCTACGTAAGTATACTAGAGGACTACGTTAAGGCAGAACTTACCGAGAGGGCCTAGAATAACCCGAAATCCTTTAGAATCGACGACCCGGAAGTCTTCGAAGTCGAGAAGATCAAGGGGTAGATAGTAGACAAGTAGGGACGCTAGGCCTACTTAGTATCCTAGAAGGGATACGGGGATAAGGACGACTTATAGGAGCCGGTAAGCAACATTAGCCCGGAAGCAATAAGGATGTACCAACTCCGTATAAACAGGGAGGCAAAGGGGTAGGAATTGCCTATATTAACCTAAAGTTCCTCGAAACGAAACAAGGGCAAAAAGAACGGCAAGAAATGAGACTTTAGTATACATTTAGTTGTAAGAGTTAGTAGAATAAGACAATTGAATTCATTTCGTAATATAACTACGCAAAGTAGACCGGGTATCTTCCTTATACGCTATAATAACCTAAACCGGCCCGTAACGGGCCAAACCGACCTAGACAGGCGTACTCAACCACTTGGTAAGCCTAACTTAGTCTCTTCTACAGAATCTATATCGGAGTTATCTTCGCGCCTACTATAGTTGCGTATAGCGGCAGTTACCTTAGGAAGACGAAGGGCCTTAAGTAACTTCCGAAGAGGGGAAGTAGCATACTTAGGCTTGCCCTAGAACGAGTTAGAAAGGATTAAATCGGACTAACTAGAGTCAAAAACTTACTATCTCTCTATTAATACGATCGATATAGCGGTATAGCTCTCTAATAAGAGTATTTGCGTCCGCTAAGGGGGAAACCGGAGCGACCTAGTTAGGATCCACGTATATAGAGGCCACTTTCTTAGACTTCTTTTAAGGAGTAGACTAGAAACGATTAGTATAGGCCGTTTTGGGCCAAAACGGGGTAGTACGAACTAGGTCTCCTCGAGCCTTAGCTTCAATCTCCTCTCGGTAACGCGCTACGACAGAATCAACGAAAGGGCTAGACTTATCTATATCCGAGCCGCCTAGGTGTATATGTAGGTTGTTAACCCCCTAGAACGAGGGAAACGACCTAGAACGATTAGCATCTAGCTAGAATAGGCCGACTAGGGCCGATTAGGGCCGATTAGAGGGAACTTACTTCTTAACCAACTTGTACAAATTCCTAGCGGCGGCTACGGCAGATTTGGCTTTAATCAGCTTCTTAGCCGCGGTCAAATAGTCGTCGGATATAGCTAGGCGCTTGTTATTAATAAACTTTACTAGAGCGTCGAACTTCTTCGGGATCTAAGAGCAAGTTAGACTGACTCGGGCCAAAATAGGCCAATATAGGCCGACAGTACCTAGTAGTAGTAACCGGTTCGGAACGTATAGCGATAACACTCGACTAGACCCTTTTTGTCTAGTATACGGGTAAGCCTCTCCAACTCTGTATTACCTGTAGTATCTAGGCCGGGCGGGAACTAGTAGAGAGTAGTTAAAGTACTAACGGCCGCCTTATCAGTCGATACTATAAGGTTCGAGACACAATTAATGCAGGGGTTGGAAGTCGTAACGTAATTAGTAGCTATAATGTAGATTAGTAGAAAAAGGTAATAGTAGGGTTAAAACAAGCTACTGCAAGCCGTGTTAGTCGATTATGCCCTATAATAGCCCGATTAGCCCCGGTTACCCTAGGTAGGACCACTAGTTATACTAGTAGCAAAAGTGGATCACTTACAAAGAATTGTAGTATAGAATGTTAGAGTAAAAGTAATAGTAGAAACAGAGAAAAAACGCGCTTATCTAGGTAGCGTAGGGAACCTCACTCTAGCAAACAACGGAAAGTTCTCAGATAGCCGAAAACGATCTATTACATTCTATAGTTTATTTACTTAGTAAGGCTGCTTTTAGGTATAAAACTCTAAACAAAGAAACCCTTTAGGGGTTAAAGGAACTCGAGGACGAGCCCTAAAAAGGGGGGGCAATATTAGGACTTATACCGAACATATATATACAAAACCGACAGATAGGCCGATATAGCCTATAATAGCCCGATAAGGACTATACTGACTTAAGAAAGCCTAGATGAGCCTAATACGACTCAAGAAGGTTTATAAGAGTTATACACCGCCTAAGCAAGGCTGGACCGAGCCCTCGGACCCGGGTAAGGGACCGAGATATTCCAAATTAGATCGGAGGGGCCTAAGACGTCCTCCGATCGGCTATCCTATATAAACACAAGGGGAGAGCACCCTATAGGTTCTTCTCCCAAGCGATTCGAGTAGTATCCTTCTACTAGATACTTTAGCCTACACATCTTATCCTTTTACAACTATCGAGAATAAAGCAGTCGTAGAGGTTGATGCCTCGGTAAATAGCTATATATTCGCGAGTAGCGTCGTAGGAGGTAAAGTATATTGCTTTACCTATTAGCAATACGTTGTAACGTTCTTCGCTCTTTGCTATTACTGCCTTGTCTCCGAAGATAGCGTCGTCGGTAGTTTTTCGCTTTTTGTCCGGTATACCGCTATTATTACGATCGATCCAGCCCTAAGGTACCTTGCTAGCGTCTATAGTCTAGTATATGCCCTTGTATCGCTTGCTATAGTATTTGCAGATAGGGTAGTCGAAGGTTCGTCGCTACTATTAGTTATAGAGCGTTATGTTACTATCGCTCTAGATGCGACTAGCGTATTCTTCTACTTTTCGTCGTACGACTACTAGGCTAACTACTACCTAAGGTATACTATTAGTAACTATCGGAACTAGTAAGTAT
Organism: Sphaerulina populicola P02.02b; assembly: GCA_000291705.1. Lineage (NCBI taxonomy): Eukaryota > Fungi > Ascomycota > Dothideomycetes > Mycosphaerellales > Mycosphaerellaceae > Sphaerulina > Sphaerulina populicola. Next base: position 14,400 of record JH792503.1, read on the forward strand.
TGTAGGTTAAAGGCCGTAATGAATTCTTTAAACGCGTTACTTAGTCCGCTAAGGTAAGCTTGTACTAAGTATAATTCTAGTAATACTAGTCGATCGTAAATAGCGACTATTCTATCGTAAAGTTCGGTGAATTTGGCGCTATAGTCGGAGATATTAGTACAGCCGGAGAGTAAGAGTATTGTAAAGCTATAGTATAGTTCTTAGTAGCGGCCTAAGCCGGCGATCTCGAATTCGGGTCGTAATCGTATATCGATAGCGGTAAGAATAGGTTTGTAAATTGCTTCGGCCGTTTCGAGAAGTAATCGAGCGATTAGGCCGTAGTATTCCTTTACTAGCGTATAAGCGCTAAGTTGTTTCTCGCTCTAGCTCTCGAGCCGCTATTCGTAGGCTTCGTGACTCTCGGCGGGTATCGTTACTACTAGAGTATCGTCGGTAGCTAGTATAACGATAACTTCTATTCGCTTAATAGGTATAAATTTGCCGGTCGAGATAGTAGTACTATAACTACTAAGAATGATTTTGTTAACAATACGCGAGCGCTAAAGTGTCTACTATAGTAGGCTATTAAGGCGAGTAAGTAGTAGCGATCGTATGTTATTAGACATAATAATAGTAATAGAGCTATCGATAGTAAAGTGTATAAGAAGGTAGTTAATAGTAATCGTAATAAGCGTAATAGGCGTAATAAGCGTAATAGACGTAGTCGTAATAGGAGTATATACTATTCGAGTATTAGTATCGATTTGTCTTTATAGATATAGATTGCTATCGTCGTCGTCGCTATTGTCTCGCTTATATCCGTTTCCGTAATTCGTATTACTACGTAACTTCAGTTTTCTTGATTTTTCTATTCGGTATCGTAAATCGGTCGGTTTCCGTATTTGCTATATATCGGTCTGTTTCTGCATGTTTGCTACGCGCTGTATATTAGTATAGACGTATTATCGATAGATTGGTAGATATTTTTCGATATAGTATATTAGTATAGTAGTATAGGTTAGAAGTTCGTATAGCTCGAAGTTCTATAGTAGGGTACACGTAACTATTATACGTAACTGTCGTATAATACGTTCGTGTAGTACGATTGGTTCGCTCGTAACTATCGAATAATACGTCGTATTGTTTGATTAGTTCGGTTCTTATCCGAGATTGTAAGTTATATCTTAGAAGCTTCTAGTATAGTTCTTATAGCCTAAGGCTATACGTTTATCTAATACTAGTATAGAATATACGCGCAGACCGAATTGGGAAGGTTGTTTTTCTAGAGATATATATAATATAGAAACCTGCGGAATCCCGGGCTTATAACCTATTAAAGTGAATAAATAAGTTGTATAGGTTTTTGATTAAGTATCTGTCTAGTAGATATATATATGTATATACTAACTTATATATGTGTCTGTTTGTATCAAACAGATCTTATAAGTCATGTATTACGTAGTTTGGAAGTTACTTAAGTTATATATACTAATATACTCTAGGTTAGATACCTAATATACCTAGGTTATATAATATACCTAATGTGCCTAGTATGCCTAGGGTATCTAATATGTCTGATATGTCTTACGTATGTAGGTCAGCTAATATAGGTCACATAACATACCTGAGTTCTATAGTTCTATCAACACTTACTACGGTCGCTATAGTCGTTACGACGCTTAGGTACATCGCTCTCGGTACGCTTGCGTTTGCCCTACGCGCTATTATTACGACGGCTATAATAATCGTCCTTCTAACGGACGGAAAGGGAAAGGTTAGCCTACTCTAGGCGACGAGCTAGGTGTAACAGCCAGGTTTCCCCTAAACCTGCACAACCCTATATAACCCTAACCGCCTGTATGTATAGCCGTAGGCCTGTATAAGCTAACCTACCCGGATAGCCGGAGCAGCGAGGTTCCGAGAGGAATTTACCTCGGACTTCGGACGGCCTCGTATATAGTACGTAGGCGAAGCGTAGGCGTATATCAGTCTACTCGTACCCCTTTATTCGGAAGGGTAAGAATTAGTTTGTATACTTTCCTACGCGGTAGGAAAGAGGACTCTATACATCGCTATACACCCCCTCTTACATTTCTAATTCTTTAACCTTTCTAAAGGGTAGTGATCTATAGAGGTCTATCCAATCCAATAGCTCTACGACCAACTCGCAATGTACCCGTACCCGCTACGTAGGTAGGCCGCGTTACGGGCGAAGTAGTAGACGACGAACCTCCTTAGGGAGAAGCGTTAGCCTCTATAGAGACCGAAGGCTACCCCTAGTAGGAAGCGCAGCCTTAGGCGCAACCTTACTAACTAGGAGAGGCAGTCCCTCTACGAGAGACTCCCTCTACCTAGCTTGGACTCGTACCCGAGGCGTAGGCGAGACTTATAGAACTCGAGTAGGCTAATAATAGGCTACGCGAGGAGATAGCCCTTTAGGCCGCCGATATTGCGATAGTACTCCCAAATGAGCCGTACCCTATCGATACGGACACCGTCTATATTAGTCGTACCGCAGTCTGACTCCGAGGAGGACGACGTAGTTCGTACGAGTAACCTGCGAGTCGCCCGCGACTCGTATTCTACCTATAGCCCTAAAGTTCGTAAACTAAAGGCTTTCAAGGGAGAAACCGATAAAGAGTATCGCGAGTTTATCCGCAGCTTAGAGATCATCTTTCTTAACAGCCCGCGAGAGTATCGTACCGATATAGACAAGGTACTATACGGAATCATATAGCTCGTAGGCGAAGCGTAGGAGACGTAGTATAATAAGTACGATAATAGTAAGCCCCCTAACGGTTATACTTAGAGTAACTTCAAGGAGTAGTTACACAACGTTGTCGGTAACCAGTCGAATCGCCTAATTGGGGTAATAATCGACTACGACAAGGCTAAGTAGGGCCCCGAGTAGGGGGTACGCTACTTCGCCGGTTAGCTTAGCTACTTAGAAGCCTAACTCGGTAACTATACCGAAGCGCAGCTAACTCGCTACCTCCTCGCCAAGTTGAAGCCGTCGCTTCGCAAGGATATCGTTAAGGGATATAAGATCCCTACTAAGCGTACCGACCTTGTCGCCTTAGCTCGCCGCCTAGAGTAGGCCGACCTTTCTCTTTCCGTCCGTTAGAAGGACGATTATTACGGCCGCCGCGATAACAGCGCGTAGGGCAAACGCAAGCGTACCGAGAGTAACGTACCTAAGCGTCGTAACGACCGTAGCGACCGCAGTAAGAGCCGTAATAGTCGTAGCGGAGGTAATAGCAAAGTATCCTCTAGCTCTACCGTGCCTAGGTATAAGAACCTTGAGTGTTACTCGTATAAGAAGAAGGGTTATATCGCTTCCGACTCTATCTGCCCTAACTATACCGACCGTAAGAAGTCTTCAAATACGGTCCGCAAGGTAACCGCAGCCGACTCGCAGTCGGACCCAAAAAAAGGCAAGGCATCGGAGAAGAGTCGCGACCTCTAGATACTAATCAACTCGAGTACGGCGACGACCTATTGCCTATCTAGGCATACTACACCTGTACGCTTAAGGGAGCAGTCGACGCGTATAATAAGCGCGTAGCAGCGACTATAATATTAGATAACGCCGCCGATATCAATATAGTGTCTCGTAGCTTCGTACTATAGTACGGCCTAGCGCGTCGTCAGAATGCTATCCTTCCCCCGGCTACGTCCTTTATAGGACAGATAGGCTACTACTACGGTACGTACTACCTACGCATTACACTCGCAGACTCTACGGGTAAGGAGCGCACGTCGGGAGGCTTGTTCTACGCCTACGATACACTAGAGCCGAACTTGATCTTAGGTCGCCTATAGAGGCGAGACCAACAAGTGATAGTTAGTAGCGCAACTAATAAGTAGCGCTACGGAGGAGAGTTCTTCAAAGTGTAGTATTAAGACGCCTCGGAGTTCTATAAGAATATGTCTAAAGCGTCGTATGTCTACGCTGTTATAGTGCGTAAGACGGAAGCAGGCGTTACGCTACTAGATATCCTAGCGGAGTATCGTAACTTCTAAGACGTATTGCTTCCTACGGAAGAATAGCGTAGCAAGCCTATAGACGGCTACAAGTACGCGATTGACCTACGACCCGGCACCGTGCCGCCCTTCCGACTATTGTACTATTAGTCCGGCACTGAACTGGACTACCTTCACAAGTATATCGTAAGTACTCTAGAGTATAACTAGATCGAGGGTAGCCTATTAGAAGCAGGTACACTAGTGCTGTTCGTGCCTAAGAAGGACGGAACTCTACGGCTCTGCGTCGACTATCGTAGTTTGAACGATATCACCGTTAAGAACCGATACCCTCTACCCCTTATAGGCGAAACGCTAGACAGGCTTATAGGAGCCGAATAGTTTACCTGTCTCGACCTTGCGGACGCGTACTATCGCATCCGCATCAAGCTAAGCGACCGCTAGAAGACTGCGTTTCGTACGCGCTACGGTTACTTCTAGTACAAGGTTATGCCCTTTAGCCTAACCAACGCCCTAGCAACCTTCCAAGCTTATATCAACCGTGCCCTAGGCGGGTTAGTAGATATAATATACGTCGTATACTTGGATAACATCCTTATCTATAGTAGGAACCGCGAGCAGCATATGAAGGACGTACGTACAGTGCTTAAGAGGCTTAGACGCTTCGTACTCTACGCGCAACTAAGGAAGTGCAAGTTCTTCCGTAAGGAGGTTGACTACCTTAGGTTTGTCGTAACTACTAGCGGCGTAGCTATAGACCCTAGTAGGGTAGACGCAATCAAGGCGTAGCTAATACCTACTACCTTAACGGAGGTACAATCCTTCCTAGGCTTCGCGAACTTCTATCGTAGGTTTATCTTCGAATACTCGAGGGTAGTAGCTCCGTTAATAGTACTGTCCAAAGGAGCCGTTAAAGGGAAGAAGCCTAGGCCTATCAACTAGGGCGCAGCTAAAGAGTATACGTTCTAGGAGATCAAACTACGGTTCTAGTAAGCACCTCTATTAAGGTACTATAACCCGGCGTTACGGCTGCGTATCGAAAGCGATGCTTCTACGTTTGTAATTATAGGCGTATTAAGTTAACTCTTTAGCTTAGAATAGTACCCTATTGCCTTCTACTCTCGGAAGATAATACCCGCCGAGTACAACTATAAGACGTACGACTCGGAGCTACTAGTAGTAGTAGAGTCGTTCAAGATATAGCGACTATACTGCGAAGGCGCTTAGTATACGGTTAAGGTACTTGTCGACTACGCGAACCTACGTAGGTTTATAGGCGTAAAGAAGCTTATAGGCAGGCAGGCCAGATAGGCTACATTCCTTACGGCGTTCGATTTTACAATTACCTACTAAGCCGGTAAGAAGAATCCAGCGGATGCGCCGTCGCGGCGTAGTGACTACGTACAAGAGTCGCAAGAGGTATCCAACCTCCTACCTACCTTACAGACGAAGCTGTAGTTATAGGACGGTCGTACGATAGAAGCAGACTATCCGAAGGTAGCTCGCATCCGTATAACCTGCGAGCGTATGTACCGTAACTTCCCTAAGCAGCGATAGGTTCAATTCCCTAAGTAGCGACAAACTAGTAATACATAGTAGAGCTATACGTCGCCTATACGTATTGCAAGAGTGATTACGTAGGATGACCATCCGTACGCTAACGTATTAGACCTGATCCTCGGTTATATATACGCCCTAGTTTAGTCCGAACCGGAAGCCTGCGTAGTATACGAGCAGGCGATAAGCAACTAAGGCATATACGATAAGTATACGGCTCGTAATAGGAACCTGTAGGTCGGAGACGCACTATACGTACCTAAGGACTACGCACTTAGAGCGCAGATTATACGTATGCACTACGACGACCCGTTAGCTAGGCACTTTAGTAAGGACAAAACGATTGCTTTGATCCGTCGGAAGTATTTCTAGCTAGGTATGTCTACCGAGGTGTCCGAGTACGTCGCTAAATACGACTTATACTAGAAGGCAAAGGCGAGGCGCTATCGACCGTACGGCGAGCTAACTACGCTGCCGATGCCTAAGAGGCCGTTCTAAGAACTAACCTAGGACTTTATTACGGACCTTCCGCCTAGCAAGCGAGGCGATAGCGTATATAATGCGATCCTCGTAATCGTCGATAGGTATACGAAGATGGTTACGTTCGTGCCTACTACCAAGAAGTGCACTAGCGTAGACCTCGTCGATATCCTCGTCTATAAGATTGTCCGTCGTTTTGGATTACCCGCGGGTATAGTAAGCGATCGCGGATCGGTGTTCACGTCGCAGTTCTAGGCCGACTTCTATTATAAAGCGCAGGTTAAACGTAGGCTGAGTACAGCCTTCTACGCTTAAACTAACGGCTAAACGGAACGGATAAATCAAGTAGTAGAAACCTACTTGCGTATCTACTACTTAGAGCAGTAGGACGACTAGGCAGGCATGCTTACTTAGGCCGAGTTCGCCTGTAACAATAGTAACTATACTATCTTAAAGATGTCCCCGTTCAAAGCCTTATATAGTTTTAACCCGGAGCTAGCGACTCGTACGAGAGACGCTCGGGGCGAGCTTTTAGAAAGGGAGGTACCGGCCGTAGCTAATACTATAGAACGGCTAAAGAGGAACTACGAGACCCTAACCGAACGCTAGCGACGCGCAAGCAAAGCGTAGAAGAAGTACTTCGACGAGAAGCACACTCTAATAAGCTTTAATATCGGAGATATAGTATTGTTGTCTACTAAGAACCTTCGGCTAAAGGTACCTACTAAGAAGTTCGCTAATAAGTTCGCTAGACCGTTCAAGGTTATCGACGTTGTCGGCAAGCAGGCGTATCGCCTAGTACTCCTAGCTGGATCGCTAATCTACAATATGTTCTATATCTTATACCTTAAGCCCTATCGGAGTCGCGTAGGAGAAGCGTATAAGGGTAGCTTACCGCTCGCAGACGAAGAGGGCCTCTACGAGGTTAAGAAGATCTTAGGAACGCGCCTAAGGAAAGGCGTAAGGCAGTACTTAGTTCGCTAGCGTAGCTAGCCTAAGGAATTTGACTAGTAGGAACCTAAAGAGTATATAGGCGAATATACCGCGCTCGACGAGTTCGAGGCGCAGCCGAAGCGTACTAGAAAAGCACGTAAGTAGCTACGTAAACAGTGCTTCAGCAAGTTATCTATCGTAATACCTTATACAGTAGGGCTTCTACCGTAATACCTTATATAGTAAGAACTTCCGTCGTAATACCTTATATAGTAAGAACCCCGTCGTGATCCTATAGTAGCGAAACAACGTTTGATTGATAAATATATAATCGAGCAAAAACGTACTAAAGCAGGAAATAGAACACGCGCGCGCGAGGCGCAAGAGAGACGCACCCGCCGCCTATAGGGTCCCCGACTCTATAGACGACAACGGCGAGGTCGTCTCCCTCCTCCTACGCTTCCGACTACTACTCGCAGCCGGGGCAACAGTAGGCGTAGCTATAGGCGCAGGCGTAACAGCCGGAACCGGATTAGTACCGAAGACACTAGCGAGCGCGGTATCGTCGTCGTCGTCGTCGCCGTCGTCGTCGCTATTGTAGTCCTTACCGGACTGATCCGGCTCCTAATTACCCCGTTCGGGGAAGGCCGTAGCTACGGACGCGTCTAGGGCAGCCCTAGACGCGCCGGCTATACGAGCTATCTACGAGACGCGTAAGCACGCGTAGGTGAAGGTAAGGGCAAGGGTAAGGAGACTTACTTCGTACTATAGCTTAAAGATACCCTATAGGGTACTAGTAGCCTTCGCTACCTCTAATAGCCCCGTAGCGGCGAGTACGCTACTAGCCGTAGGCGCGGTACTGCTCTCTACGCCCCCTTTCTTAGGTATGTTATATATACCTACGGACTTCCCCTTGTTCGAAGCGAATACTCGTTTACTCTAGGCAATAGCCTTACCTAGCCGAGTAAGGCGACGCCTTAGTTAGTCCGCGCGAGGGCTAGGAATAGTAGCCTTCGTATAGGCGGCGCGTAAGGAGAGTAGGTACTGAGCTTAACGGATCAAATTGGGGTCCGTTAGACGCTCGTACTTGTGCCGACCCTTAGCGTAGCGAGTATACTTCTTCTTCAAGCCTAGCGCTAGGGCGGCGTTATAGGCTAGGGTAAGAACCCCCGATCCCTTAGCTAGCGAGAAGTTAGATAGCTAAGCGTATAACAAGCGTACGGGCAGCGTAGTACAACTTACTCTTCTATATGTACGTAATACACCGGAGGCAGTATACCCCCCTACCGTTATCGGCGCCGCCGGAGGCGACGTCGCGAGGCGGACAGGTAATCGCTATCCGAGCCGCGGTCTTAGGTAGTATTATACCAAAAAGGGAGTTAGTACGTATATATATACGTATAGTATGCGTTCGTGCTGCGAGGCGAGAGCGAAGCGGAAAACGGGCGAAGTAAGAAAACTAGAGTATAGGAGACGAGCAGTAGGCGAGAGAGAAACACTTCTATATTATACTAGCGTTACTAGGTAATAGAATGTTTGCTAGCCTTGTTTGTTACTATATGCAGCCGTGTTTGTTGTTACCGTCGCGTTCTATACTATACGTAGAATGTAGAATACGGAATGCCCGTAACCCCTAGGATTTCCTACTATAGCGACTGACCTACGGAATGCATGCGTGTTACGTACGTCGCTAGGGGCAGCTCTATTAGGGAGAGGAGATAATTGTAATAGCTAGGTTTCCCCTAAACCTGTATAACCCTATATAACCCTAACCGCCTGTATGCATAGCCGTAGGCCTGTATAAGCTAACCTACCCGGATAGCCGGAGTAGCGAGGTTCCGAGAGGAATTCACCTCGGACCTCGGACGGCCTCGTATATAGTACGCAGGCGAAGCGTAGGCGTATATTAGTCTACTCGTACCCCTTTATTCGGAAGGGTAAGAATTAGTTTGTGTACTTTCCTACGCGGTAGGAAAGAGGACTCTATATATCGCTACACACCCCCTCTTACACTAGGGCGATAAGGTCGGTACGCTTAGTAGGTATCTTATAACCCTTAACGATATCCTTACAAAGCGACGGCTTCAACTTAGCGGGGAGGTAGCGAGTTAGTTGCGCCTCGGTATAGTTACCAAGTTAGGCTTCTAAATAACTAAGCTAACCGGCGAAGTAGCGTACCCCCTACTCGGGGCCCTACTTAGCCTTGTCGTAGTCGATTATTACCCCGATTAGGCGATTCGACTAGTTACCGACAACGTTGTATAACTACTCCTTGAAGTTACTCTAGGTATAACCGTTAGGGGGCTTACTATTATCGTACTTATTATACTACGTCTCCTACGCTTCGCCTACGAGCTATATAATTCCGTATAGTACCTTGTCTGTATCGGTACGATACTCTCGCGGGCTATTAAGAAAGATGATCTCTAAGCTACGGATAAACTCGCGATACTCTTTATCGGTCTCTCCCTTAAAAGCCTTTAGTTTACAAACCTTAGGCCTATAGGTAGAATACGAGTCGCGGGCGACTCGTAGGTCGCTCGTACAAACAACGTCGTCCTCCTTAGAGTCAGACCGCTGTTTAGGTACGGCTAATATAGACGGTGCCCGTATCGATAGGGTACGGCTTATTTGGGAGTACTACCGTAGTAGCCGCTAATACTCCGCTTCGGCGGCCTAAAGGGCTATCTCCTCGCGTAGCCTATAGTTAGCCTACTCGAGTTGTATAAGTCTCGCCTACGCCTCGGGTACGAGTCTAAGCTAGGCAGAGGGAGTCTCTCGTAGAGGGACTTCCTCTCCTAGTTAGTAAGGTTGCGCCTAAGGTTACGCTTCCGCCTACGGTTAGGTATAGCCCTAGGTTTCCGTAGAGACTAACGCTTCTCCCTAAGGAGGTTCGTTATCTTCTGCTTCGCCCGTAATGCGGCCTACCTACGTAGCGGGTACGTTGCGAGTTAGTCGTAGAGCTATTAGATTGGACCTCTATAGATTACTACCCTTTAGAAAGGTAAAAGAATTAGAAATATAAGAGGGGGTATATAGCGATATATAGAGTCCTCTTTCCTACCGCGTAGGAAAGTATACAAACTAATTCTTACCCTTCCGAATAAAGGGGTACGAGTAGACTAATATACGCCTACGCTGTACCTGCGTACTATATACGAGGCCGTCCGAGGTCTAAGGTAAATTCCTCTCGGAACTTTACTACTCCGGCTATCCGGGTAGATTAGCTTATATAGGCCCGCGGCTATATATATAGGCAGTTAGGGGTTATATAGGTTATATAGGTTTAGGGGAACCTAGCTATTATAGATTAGCCGAAAGCGTACGCTCTGATTGGCGCGATCCTTTAGGGTAGGGCGCGCTAAATCTACTAGGCCTAATCCGTTACTACCTCAAAAAAAAACAGCCCGCCGTAGGCGCAAAGGAACCTTCCTACCTACCTACCTGCCTCCTACCTACCTACCTGCCTGCCTGCCTACCTGCCTGCCTGCCTGCCTGTCCCTACGGGCTACCTCGCCTAAAATTCAGAAGAGAAGAATAATAAGAAGAGAAGGACAAGGAGGAGGAGGAGGAGATAGAGATAGAGATAGAGATAGAGATAGAGATAGAGATAGAGATAGAGATAGAGAAGAACGCGCGCGGCGCGCGCGTATACAGAGGTAGGAAAATTGGTCGATACCGTACTACTACCGGGCAGGCCCGTAGGACATATTAAATGTCTTTTATATAATTATCCTACATTTTTAACTTCCTAGTTAAATCTATAACCTTTTATAATAGTTATTTTGTATCTATATTCTCTTAAAATATTAAAATATTAAAATTAAAGTTCCTTGCCTCGGGGCACTTGCCTCGGGGCATTTAATATTTACAAGTTTGTAAAAAAGGTAAAAAACAAAAAGAACGTCAAAGCTGTTAACTAGGGGTGATTTCGGCTCGCGCTACTATATATAGGAAGCCGAAGCCGGTCTCTAGAAGAAAAAGAAGAAGAGAAAGTGAAAAGGAGGGCAACTGTATAGCAGCTCTATGTAGCACTATTCTAGACGCGCCAAAGCATGTACAAGTGTGAATAGAAATTCATGAATGCCAAGACTAGCGATTTCGGTGTGTGGTAGTCCCGAGTATGATATAGAACGCTCATCGTATGCTGTGCTGATGATCCGATTCCATTCGGATGTCGCTTATGCCAAAAGTAGATATATACTCTCTCAACGCGCAAGGAAAGAAAAAGTTTGTGTTGTAGAGTGCCTAGCGAGCGCAGCGGACCAGACAGACGATGTCAGAAATCCTCTGCTTCTGACGAGTGTCTGTCAAAGGGGGTGCCAAAACCATGTTGTGTTCTGGTCGGCCGCTGTGCTCAAGCTCGCACATGTAGCAAAAGAAAAAGAAGAGTCGCGTGTGTAATATGGACCTCAGGCGGACAGAATGTGCTCACCCTTGCCCCGATAACGCTGGAGCTCCAGGCCCAGTTCCCTCATTCGTTCCGCTCCTTTGCCAGGCTTGACTTTGTACGCCTTTTCGCCTTTGGCAGCAGCCTTGGCACACATCTTCGCATGGAGCTTCTCTTTGCGGCGCTGTCGCCTCTTCTCGAGACCTTTATAAATGTCAATGGCTCCGCGCTTATGGTGATCGCTCGCACGGGTGTGGTGGCCCGTCTCGGTTTCCTCGCCGTCGTCCATGCGGTAGCCATTGAATTTGCCCAGAGTGTAGCCGCCGTTGCGAGGAAGGGAAGCAGTATGCGTCAGTTGCGGTCTACTGGCAAGGACGTTCGGTTGATTGCCAAAACCGAAAGACACGGGAGATGCACGCCGTGTATTGGGCGGAGAAGGCATATTGTGTCCCTGTGGCGCGGGGGATTGAGTCCTCTTCGGCGATTGGGCGAACAGCTTGCGTGGTGCAGGAGAGCGTGTCCGTCGGACCGTGGGCGGCGGTGACCGTGCAGCGTTGCGTCGCACCGGCGGAGGGGGCGAACGAGCTGTGGTGGTCGTGCGCTTCATACCAGCAGGAGCAGGCGATCGACGACGAGCGGGAGGCGGCGGCGATCGATGCAGTTGACTGGATCGGCGGCCACGATTGGCGGGCCGATGACGAAGAGTAGAGTCGCCGTGAAGATCCTCCAACCCTCCATGCATCAAGTTTTCGTTCTCGCTCTCTTCCTCCGCATCCTCCAGATCATCGTCGTCCTCTTCGTCCATTTCAGGATCCGAGGTCGGGAATGTGGGGTCAATATCTTGGGGACGCGCCTTGTGTTTGGCGGCTTCGCGTGCCTTTTTGTGGTTGAGGAAGGCCTGCTCCAAAGGACGATCCTCATCCAAGGTGCCGCAGACGAAGTCGGTGGAGTCCGGCAAGTCCATCGGCTCCGGTCGAAGAGAAATGGGCATGGCGTTGGCCAGTGTCTTTCGTGGTTTTCGTGACAGGTTCCTCGGCGACATATGGCCGGAGCTCACAGAACCCACAGAAGACGTCAAGGTGGTGGTATCGTTGAGCTTCATCTTGGCCAGCTGATCCAGGTGATCTGTCGAGGTGGCAGCGGTGGATAGGCCGCCAGGTCTCCACCAGTCTCCGTCACTATCCTCACCCTCTGAATCCGACTCTGCAAAACCTTCCTCGTCGTCTGTGCGGAATCCGTCGTCCGACTCGGACTCGAGCTCGATATCATCATCATCATCATCATCGTGTTCCCGATCATCTTCGTCAATATCCTCGTTCTCATCATCATCTTCCGCGTCTTCCTCCTCCAGTGCTTCTTCCTCCACTTCTTCACAGGCTTTGCGGATGGTGATTTCCTTCTGCAGGGTGTCGTTCACCGTGAGTCGACTCTTGTAGCATGTCGACTCCTGTACCCACTCTTCTGGCTCGCCATCTTCCGAGGCGAATTCGTGGAAACGAAGAGCTTCCGTGCTGTTGTCGGAGCTGTGAGACGGTTTGCGTCTGTGTGTGGGCACAACAGGAGATGATGTGGTCGGGATGGGAGCAGCAGTCTCGGGTACGACGACGGGAGTCTTGCGAGCACTTTGTGGTGAAGCGTGCGTGACGGTGCTGTCGGAGCCACGGTGTACTCGTGGTGGATCGATCTTGCTGCGTCGCTCGAGAGGAGGCGGGCTGGCGAGACGCCTGCCCGACGACCGCTTCTCCACCATGGGCATTCTGGGCTCCATTGCAGCCCGAGTAGGACAGACGAACTTGAGGGCGCATTTGCGTTTTGGTGGTGAGGAAGGCGTGGCGGTCTGCGCGGGAGGCGCAACAGGTGCGGGCTGAGAGGTGGTGGGAGGCTTCTTGTCTTTGCTACCACCACACGCGAAGCTGATGCATCTTTTCCGGCCCAGTCCTGCCTCCACCGACTGCTCCGAGCCCGTGGTGTCTGCCAACTTATTGTCGTGCTCGGCGATCTTGGGTTCCTTGTTTGCGGGCTTGCCTATGGCCGGGACAGCAGTGCTGATGACGGTAGCGGGCAGAGGCGGTGAGTGGAAGGGACTGGCGACGCTATGGCCGTCGTCGCTGGTCAGCTCTGCAGTAGATGCGGTGCTGGGAATGCTCCATGTGGACTGCGTGCTCAGAGTGCGAGGAGGTGCGCGAGAGGGTGGCTCGTCATCGGTTTGTTCGGCCTCGGAATGCAGTTGGCGCGTCAACAAAGATTCGCGGCGCAGGTACATTGCGGGATCGGCTTTGTTGTAGGGTGGGTAAGCAGCAGCGAGCTTTGGTGGCGCCCACGTGGAGCGGCTCTTTCGTTCGTCTGGCGGCTCGTCTACGTCGGGGAGGATTTCCTCGGAATGGTCCATACCAGCGGTGGTGGCAGAGGGAGGCGATCGCTGTACGGTATTACGGTGCTCCATGGTGTGACAGGGGATGCAGGTGTCGGGTCAGGTGTATGTAGATGGGAGGACGTTGGTCCACGGTCACGGTGGTTGTTGTCGAGAGAATGGCCTGGTCCGGGGCAGGCTATGTATTGTACAGTAGTAGACTCGAGAGGGTTCGCAACGGGCACGTGTGAACGGGTGCGAAGGTTGATTGATAATGACCCAACGGGCCGCTCGTGCTATAAGGTGACAGCGAGCATGGTGGTGGTGGTGGTGGTGGTGGTGGTGGTGAAGAAGGCAGAGGTGTCACAGAGCGGTGGCAGTTCTATAGCGCAGCGATGCGCCGGTGTGAATGTGTGACGTCTGTAATGTCGGGCGGCGTGAAAGGTGCTTTAGCCAGGGCAGGGTCAGCGTGGACAGAGGCGACAAGAAGGTGATGCAGGATGATTGATTACCGGGACGTGGCTGTGGGGGCTGAGGTGAATTGAGGTGAGGTGGTGATGAGGCGAGGCAGACTCTCTCAGCTTCGTACCTCGCAACGAAGCACTGCGACTGCGGCTGTGATTGCGACAGCTGCGACTGCTGAGGCCGGCGACGTCAGAGAAAGCGATATCCAAGAATAGGGAGCCGTGGGGGAGTGGCAGAGAATGAAGGTGAAAATGAAGACGGTCACGTCGACGGCGGCAGCCGGTGGCGAATTACGTGTGGGCCGTCGTTGTTGTTGTTGTCGGCGGCGGAGTCGTGTTGTAGTAGTGGTGGTGGTGGTGGTGGTGGTGGTGGTGGTGGTGGTGGTAGTAGTAGTGGGTAGTAGTAGTAGTAGTAGTGGTGGTGGTAGTGGTAGTAGTAGTGGTGGTAGTGTTAGTGGTAGCAGTAGTGGGGAGAATTATTGTTATCAGCAGTCGAGTGGATGTAGTATAGCAGGGTGTAGTGTCATGTGGTTCAAATTGCGTTGCGTGGAGCGTGAGTGTGTTGGAGAGAGAGAGAGAGAGAGAGAGAGAGAGAAGAGAGAGAGA
>JH792503.1:38701-52269 GCA_000291705.1 Sphaerulina populicola P02.02b
CCTCCCCTCCCCCCCCCCCGCTGTAGCAAGAAAAGTGACTTCAACTCCACGCTCGAACGCGTTCTGAGACCCCATTTCCAATCCGAAAAGAGAAACAAAGAAGACCCAAGGACGACGACACAACCAGATGGTGTGTATGTGTGTGTGTGTGTGTCTCTCTCCGAACAAAAGAAAACAGCGCCGATGCCATGTTCTGTTCGTGCTCCATGAATTTTCGGGACACATCCATCTATCCTGACCATGCTGCTGTCATATTGTGTGTGTGTGTGTGTACGCATGCATCGGTCCCGTCCCGTTCAGTCCAGCCCAGCTCAGCTCAGCCCAGGCCAACAATACGAAAACATTCCCAATGATGGCGATTCAACCACCACCACCACCACACAATGAAATTCTTCTTTCTTTTCGCATAGGCCGCCGCGCTCTGTATCGACATTTTTCAAAAGAAAAGGCTGGAATGCCTGGACTTTGTATGCTTTTATGATCATCGTCGTCGTCGTCACCATCACCATCACCATCTTCATCTCCTCTTCACAAAAGGAGATGGCATCATATCCTCCAAAATGGCCGGGTTGCCAATCCACTTGGCGGGACTCTGCAAAGCAGAAGCAGATTTGGCACTACTGAGCTCCACCAAAGTGCGTCCTCGCACCGCAGAAGTCGTAGAAGTCGGAGGTCTCATATTCTCCTTTTCGGCAACAGCTGCTGCAGCACTGAAGATGTTGCGCTTGAGTGGGAGTTCACGACCGCCTTTTCTCGGTGAGACGAAACCTCTCATGTGTATGGCGGGATGATGGGCCGGTGAAGGGTCGGCCATGTGGACGTCCATTGGACTGTCTCGGTGTGCCGTCACGGCGTTGCAGTTCGCAAACGTCTTGGCTCGGACAAAAGGTTTGCGTTCACGCTTCTTGGGCGGGATTTTGGTGGTCCGATTGGCAAGAGGAGACACCATCTCGTCTTGTGGTTCGAGAGCATTGTCCCCTAATGAAAGCGAGGTGAGGTCTTGTTCGATGATGGACTCGTCGAGGTCCGGCAGGGATGAAGCGTCGGTGTCGGGGACTTTGTTGGAAAAGCCGCTGAAGTTGGAGATGTCTCGACGAGCGGGAGGCGGTGTCGACGAGCGAATGTGGGTGGAGGCGAGCGACTCATTCGTCGTCGTGGGGATGCTGGCCAAATGGAGGGCGAGCTTTTCTTCGGCGCGCTTTTCGACTGCCGAGTCGAATTGGATGAGTAAATCTGCCTTGTTCTTTTCACGTGCCTCGTGCACTTTCTGATCGATCGCGAGCGTTGCACGGGCATGCCACTCCATTTCGACCTTCTTATTAGCCTCACGAAGCTTTGCAACTTCGCTCTGCAACTCCTGAATTTGCTTTTGTGCAGCAGCGAGCTTGGCAAATGCAGAGTCGCGGTCGGTCTGCAGTTTTCCCAGCTGACCCAGTGCTGATGCTTGTTCGAGGCGAGTGCGGGCCACCTTGATATTGGCCACTCCCAGGAGCTGAGCACAGTCGGGGCGTTGGCGCGGGTCTGTCTTTAAGCACCACGAGATAACATCTGTGAGGTCCTGACTATACTGTACAGGTAGAGGCTTGATGTAGCCTTTCTTGATCTTCAAAACCAGCTCCATATGGCTGCGGGCCTCAAAAGGCACCTGTCGCGATGCCAGCTCGTAGATGATGCAGCCCATGGACCAGATATCCGAGTGATGCGAATAACGCTCTGCAGCACATATCTCTGGGCTCATGTAGAATGGTGTGCCGACGTAGGTGCTGGCGAAGTCGTGGGACGCGATGATCTTGGAGAGACCAAAGTCGCCAAGCTTGACACTGTTATTGTCGCCGAGGAACACTGCAATTCATTAATAGGTGGATCCCACGCGTGCTTATGCCGCTGGTGGTGAGAGGCATACCATTCTCCGGCTTGAGGTCACGATGCAGGATGACGGTGTGGCCTTGCTTGCTGACCAGCGCCTTGCCCTTTCGCACGTTGCCTTCCTTGCCCGCGGGCGGCGGATCCTCGCCATAATGGCATCGGTATAGAGCTCCCACGAGCTGAGCAAAGATGGCCCAGATGAAGTCCTCGTCGGCCATCTTGTTCCGGTCCTTCAGTTTGCGAATGTAGCCTCCCAAATCGCCATTGCCGCAATACTCCATGTACAAATGAAGGTCGTGAGAAGACTTGAGGTGCTGTCGGTGGTAGTACTGCACGATGTTGGGGTGGCGGAGCGATTCGAGAATGCGCAACTCGGCGTGCAGTTGTTCCTTTTCGCGATCTGACATTCTCGTGTATGAGATCTCTTTGCGGCAGATGACCTCGCCGTCCGTCTTGCGGCGCACTTTGCGAATGACCCCAAACGAGCCCTGCCCAATCTTCTCCAAGACATCGTAGTCATTGTCGGTCGCCATGACTCCGGTAAGGGACTGACTGCCCCAACGGTATGGGGTGTAGGGTGTGTATGGTGTGTAAGCGGGAGTCGTTCGTTTCCTACAGTTATCGTCTGGTAAGGAAAGGCTGTTGGGTTAGTATGAGCATTAACGAGGCGCGCTCCGACGTCAAGTCATTCAAGCGAGTTGTGCACGAGAAGTAGAGGTTGAAGGCGGGAGGAAGAGAGAGAGAGCAAGTCAGGTCCGCGGGTGTGAGTGAAGACTGGGGAGCTGGAGGTGTTCGTTGGCTGTCAACAGTCGCTTGACAACCGTTGTCATGGCCGCTGTCGGCTCTTCAGTTTCGCCGGTCTCCATGCTTACGTGAGGGACATGTGACATGTCGGGCCGGACTTTTAATCTTCCTGACGTCTTGCCATCATCAAGAAAAGTGGTGAGAATGAGATGATAAGTTCACATCTTTCATCCCTCTTTCACCCATCCCCACCCATCACATGACTCTGTCCGAAGTGAAGTATCAAAATGGCCGACGTCCTCAAAAAACACCAGCTCGAATCGGCTCTGGACGCGGAAAAGAAGGACATCTCTTCCGGCCGACTCAAAGATGAGAACCCCCTCGATACCAGCCCCGAGTTCAGGACGTTCTGTGAGGCCTGTCGTCGAGGCGATCTCCGCGTCTGTCAAGAGCAAATTGGAACGGGAAAGATCAATATCAATGCCCGAGACGAGTATGATTATACGCCACTGATTCTTGTAAGTAGAGGAAGAGAGAGATATTGATATTGATCCTCACAAACTATGATCCGGGGGCTGGTGGCTGATGAGGGGAGTTGAGGCGTCACTATGTGGGCACTACGAAGTCGTCCAAATGCTGCTGGAGCAAGGTGCTCTATGCGAACGAGATACGTTTCAGGGAGAACGGTGTCTGTACAATGCCTTGAATAATCGCATTAGAAACCTGCTACTGCAGTACGACTACAGCAAGTCCACGAACCCTTTGCAGCCATTGGCAGCACATGTCACTAGTCTCCTCACTCGCGACACTCCCAAAACAGCGGATATTACCGTCCAGGCGGGCCATGATACTTTTGATCTCCATAAATTCGTGCTTAGCGCGAGAAGTCCATACTTTGCTCAGAAGCTTGCTGCTGCGCCCGAGACGAAGTTCTGGAAACTGGCGAGTTCGATTGCACCACGATCGTTCGAAACGTGCATCAGGTATCTCTACATGGCAGAGGTTGGTGTTGATCTTGGCGAAGATGACGAGGCACGAGCCACTCTGGCTGGAATCGATACATTGAGTCGACAAATGGAGATACAGCAGCTCTACCAGGACTTACTTTCATCTGGAGACCGACGTCAAGCGAGACAAAGAAGGACCGAAGAGGTGTCACGAAGTCGAGACCAGTTGGCAACTTGGTTCTCCGATAATATCCTCAAACACAAGACCACCGTGGCGGCAGAAAAAGTTGATGGCGTGAAATGGGATCGCAACAACACCATCTTCGCAGACGTACTCCTGCGTGCCGATGAAGATGAGAGTGTAGGAGAGGAATCTGAACCACCACTGACCACAACACGACAAACCGAAGGACCACTCAACGGCATCCCCACTGGGCGCTTCAACAACAATACCGGCAACCAACATCCTTCTCACACACAAAAACCTCGCCAGTCCGTCCTCTTCCCCTGCCATCGAGCCATGCTCCTCCGATCCGAAGTCTTCGCCACCATGTTCGCCTCTTCCTTCCGCGAAGCGCAAGAATCTCCCCACCTCCAAATCATCCCCGTAGACTGCTCCGCCGAAGTCCTCGAAATCATTCTAACATTCATGTACACGGAAAAAGCCGATTTCCCACTCTCCATCGCCTTGGACGTGCTGCATGCCGCCGACATGCTCTTCATCGAACGCCTCAAACAACGAGCTGCGCTTTTGATCAGCACCCTGGGAGCCGGATCTGTGTTTGCACAAAAGGATAATTCGACTACTACTACCACCACCATCAAGAATAACAACAAATGGGAGGGGAACAACAACACCCACCCCACCACCCTCGAAGAAGAAGAAGAAGAAGAAGAAGATAACCTCCCCTCCCACCTCGACATCTACGACGTCATCCGCGCCGGCTGGGACACACGCGTACACCGACTCGAAGAATTCGGCGCCCGCTACATTGCCTACCAATTGGAAAAATACATTGACGAGCCCGAATTCCGACTTCTTGTCCGCGAATCCGCCAATCGCATTTCTGCGAGAGAAGAAACTGATACGGTGGAATTGATTGATGATGTGAGATATTATCTTTCGGAACGCTTTCGTTTGAGGTTTGAGGATACCGGGTTTGATGAGACTTTTGACGAGGGTGGCGGTGGGGATGGTGAGGAGGGAGAGGAGGGAGAGAGGGACGACGACGATGACGATGATGATGATGGGAAGAAACAGCAGCAAAATCATGAAATCGAAGGACAAGGAGTGATTCGTACACTCGATGGAGAAATTGCCGGAGATGAATTTGCGCAGGATGCGTTGAATTATCAGATTTTGTTGGGCAAAATTGATACGTTGATGGAGACTTTGGGGTTGGATGGGTAAAAAGGTGACTTTGACTAAGGTGGGTATCTATGTATGATGATGAAATAGAAAACGAAAAATGACAACAGCAACGACAATGACAATGACAATGAAGGATAACGATATGAATGGGTGAAATGTGAAATAGAACAAGGTTTGTTTGTACATGCATTCTTGAACAAGAGAAAAACATCTCTCGCTACCTACCCTATAACTACCTAGGTATCACTACCAATACTACTACAACTACTACTACATTTTGCATACACAGTATATATGTATAAGAAGAAAAAACAAAAACGACTCCTTCTCCGCCTAGGTAGGTAGACTACAAATCCTTCGTCCTCTCCTCCGACTCCGCAATCCACCGATCCAACATGTCGCGATTCCGCGGTCTCAGGCCAATTTTAAACGGCTTGGGATCCATTGTCAATCCATTCGGCAATTTATTACAGCCCATACAATCCAACACGGGACGATCTTTGGCATCTCTCGCCTCGACGACTTCAAACGCCGTGATGAGTTTGAGAAACGCCGTGTACAATTCTCGATTGGCGAGATGGCTGCCGATGCACATGCGACTGCCCGCTCCGTAGCCATAGTGTGGTGTGCCTCGCGTGGCGCTGGCATCGTCGAGGGTGTTGTCGGAGAGGTAGCGGTCGGGGTTGAAGGTGTAGGGGTCTTTGAAATGGGTGTCGTCGTAGTGGGCGGCGAAGGCGTTCATGTAGAAATCGGTTCCTGCGGGGATGGTGGCGTTGTTCCATGTGATGGGTTTGACCGAGCGCCGGGGAAGACAGATGGGGATGACGGACCAGAAGCGGAGGGTTTCTTTGACGAGAGCGGTGATGTAGGCGCATTTTTCTTCGTGGAGGCAGCGTTCCCAGGCGTCGTTGTTGGGGTATTGTGCGATGATTTCTTCGTAGGCGCGTTTTTGGATGTCTTGGCCGTGAGGGGAGGAGAGGTATGCGACGCCCTGTTTTGGAGAGGCAGTGTTAGTTGGTGGTATGGTGCTCACATTACTGCGGGTCTGATTGATGTTGTGCTTACCATAATCAGGTTTCCTGGTACTGTGTCGAGACCGGCAGATACCATGGACAGGCCAATAGACATGACTTCTGCTTCATTCAGCTTGGCCTCAGGATCCTTGAGCACGTTTCCAGAAATGCAAGGCTTGTCCTTTCCCTCGGCCATGCGTTCCTTGAGACCGTTGAGAAGTTTCCACATGTACTTCGCTCTGCGGGCTTTGTATTGCAAGGGCTTATCATTACCACCAGGAAGTAAACGCATCAAAGGGATATAATCTGCCCAGTTCGTTGCTGTACTACGGAACTTGCTGATTTCCCGCTCGACATGAACAATCTCCTTCAGCAGCTGGTCGTCGATGTTACCTTCGATCTTGTAGCCATAGTTGAGAGTCAAAGAAGTGGACAGAGCGAATCGGGAGAAGTAGAGATTGATGTCGACATCGTCTTGGCCGTAGTTCGAATCTTTGGTCATTTCCTTGATCGACTTGGTAGATTCGTACTCCAGAATAGGCATATAGCTGGCCACAGCTGGTCTGTTCAGTGCAGTTGCAGCAGCCTTTCGCCTCGCTTTGCAGCTCTCGTCCCACGGGCTGGTCCCGATCGTGAATCCTTCGCTCGAACTGACAACCGTATGGAAGGTATGCAGAGTGGGTCTGCTGATCAACGCGGATTGATTCGTGATCCATAAGTGTTTGACACTGTCGAAAGTGTTGGCAAACACGACTCTGCGGTTACCCAAGCGGACTTGGAAGACTGCGCCGTATTTCTTGGCCATTTTCATGGCATTGATGGCATGATTATCGCCCAACTGTCGCAAGTTTCCCAGGATTGGCACTCCAGGGACTTCTGGAAGGCCCTTGATCTTGGGCACATTCGTTTTGTCGAGGATCTTGATGGTGGTGTAAAGGAAGGCAATGAGGAAGAACGGCAGGACGTGTGGCTGCAGCAAGAGAGCAATCACGCTCTGTGGCTCTGCTGCTGAAGCCATGATGTGATGATGAAGACGTGGTCTTGGATGGGGAGGAGGGATGGAAGAGAGGGAAGAGAGGGAAGAGAAGGAAGAGAGGGTCATATACCTGGTACTAATGATGGTAGACGACGGAATGTTCGTGAAGAGATGAGCGTTCGCATCGACGAGACCGAAACATGGCGGTTGATACCGTGTGCAAGGAGCTGGTCACGCACCTGGTGGACAAGTGCGGAGTGCGGAGCGGAGTAAAAGCTCTGCTGCCATTGGTCGTCTTCGAGTGGTACAATGGAGTAAGTGAAGTACCACCGACGGCCCCAGTGCGCGAGCTGCATCTGGGGGACGGAACTACTGCCGCGCGTGCGGAATAAATCGAGGTCCCATCCCTGTACACTCACTCACTCACTCACTCGTTGCACATGTACTGTGCACAACGGTCTGTATTGTCTAGTTGCTCCCGTCTAGGAGGCAGCATGACGGTGCTGCCAGAGGGCCACGAGGCCTACAATGACAGGACTGACTCAGTCAAGACGCTGATGCGTTGTTCGTAAAGTCCATGCTTCTACTCGGACATCGATAGCGTACAATATGATCAGGACTTCATCTCTATGGCAGGTTCTACGCGCCCAATGCAGTCGCCAAAGCCAACGATGCCATAGCTCTCCGAACCACAGTGACCTGTCATTGATACAGTATCACCGTCTTCAAGGAATGTGCGAGTCACTCCATCGGCAAGCTCCACTACTTCCTTGCCATTCTCACTTTGCTCCAATAATGCTCCCTTCTCTTCTTTCGTCTTGCCGCTGATGGTTCCCGATCCCATCAGGTCACCGACGTTGAAAGGACAGCCTCCGACGGTGTGGTGAGCAAGCATTTGAGGAAAGGAGAAAAGCAGCTGCGTTGCCGAAGTCTGCGCCACGCTGGTCGTATAGCCTTCGTTGGGCGTGATCGCGAATGAGAGGTCAATCTTGTAGTGCGATTCTCTGCCTTTCTCGTCCAGGTACGGCAGTAATGGTGTATCGTTCGCCAATCCCGTCGTTTTGAAGGGCTCGAGAGCGTCCATCAAGACTACCCATGCAGAGATGGTGGTCGCAAAGTTCTTCGAATTGAACGGACCGAGGGGCACGTACTCCCAGGCCTGAATGTCTCGTGCAGACCAGTCGTTCATGAGCACGACGCCGAACAAATGATCAGGCGCATCATCAACGCTAATCGGCTGACCCATTGTATTCGGCTTACACACGAAGCAGCCCAGCTCAAGTTCAATATCAAGCTTCTTGCAGGGGCTCAGAATGGGCACTTTCTTCTCCGCAGTCGGATTGGCAAGTATCTGGCCATTCGGTCTCCTGATGGGCGTTCCCGAGACGACTACAGAGCTGGCACGTCCATGATAACCAACCGGCAAATGTTTGTAGTTTGGTTGCAGGGCATTCGCTGGACCGCGAAAGAGCACACCGACATTATAGGCATGATTCAATCCCGCGTAGAAGTCCTATCAAAAGAGTCAGCTGACAGGCTTGCAAGTTCGTGGCTACATGTATCTCGCATACGCACCGTATAGTCACCAATCTGCATGGGCAAATGGGTCTTGACCTGATCGAGAGGTAAAAGCGCCTCCTTCTGCAGTGCTTCGTTCTGCTGAAGGACGTCTGGAAATGGGCCATCACGGACGAGGACGCTTTGCAGATACTCACGCACTACCTTATGGATGGGTCGTCCGAGGGCGGCGAAAGCATTCAAAGTGGGTTGCGAGAAGACTGCTTGGTGAGGCTGAATTGCAGAAAGCTTGGAGAAGCCATTGCCCTGCGCGAAAGCATGCAGATCCAAGGCATAGCTCCCAATGGCAATAGCAGTTCGTGGCTGTGGCGAGGATGGTGTCGATATGATGCCAAAGGGGATATTGTGCATGGAGAAGTGGCTGATGGGGTCAATCTTGAGCCAACTCCTAAGGCGTGCCATTGTGTGTGTGTATGTGTGTGTAGATTTGTCCGGTTTCAGGCTACTGCGGTAGGGAGATGAAGTTAACCAAGAGGTACATGTACGTAGGTAGTAATGGAAGATGATAGAACTGCAGGTATGCTTGGCAGGATGGGGGCCTTCTAGCTATAGCCTCCTACTGATGATGTGCATGCTGGCAGAACTAGCTCTGATACGGGAGGAGGTCGAATGGGCCCTGCCCTGCCCTGCCCTGCCGTTGACGGAATCCTCTCGACGGGGACACGGGGTACTCCAGGAGCTACCTCCTAGGAGATAGGAGGTAGGAGGTAGGAGGTACTGAAGAGACTGCTTAGGAGGTAGCCAGGTAGGAGGTAGGAGGTAGGAGGTAGCTTGGCGGAAAGAATGCCGTCCCCGTCCCCACCTTCTCCGCAACTCACTAAATCGCGCCCGCGCCTTGGCATCGGCGACCATACCACCAACACGACGCATCACACACTGCGGAACCGTGTCACGGAACTGACATGTAGCCTTTGCCATACAGGTACGTAAGGAAGCTTCAGCTACAGGTACATGTACGGTTACCTACCTAAGCTACCTATCCTTTAATAAGGTCCCTACAGGTACCTACCAGTACACCTAGACCTACCCACGGCAAGTTCTCTTCACCCTCCCCTCCTACACCTCACCACCAAGATGCCCGTCACCCAGTTCAGCCTGCCTGAAAAGTACAAATATCAGAACGGATTCGGCTGCTATCATGAAACTGAGGCCGTAGAGGGCGCTCTGCCTGTTGGCGCCAATAACCCGCAGAAACCTCCATATGGCCTCTACAACGAGAAGCTCTCCGGCACCGCCTTCACGGCGCCTCGCCACGAGAACAAGCAGACCTGGCTCTACCGCATCTTGCCTGCCAGCGCACACTCCAACTTCGAACCACGAGAGAGCTCCTCGTACGACCTCAACCCCGGCGGCTTACGAGACGCAAAGTGGCACCAGATCCCGAATCAACTACGATGGGATCCCTTCGATCTGGACGAGACGGTGGACTGGGTGCACAGCTTAAAACTGGTTGCTGGAGCAGGTGACCCGACGATGAAGAGCGGCCTAGGCATACTCATATACGCCGCTGGCAAGGACATGGACGAGAAGCACGCTTTCTACACTGCGGATGGCGATCTCTTGATTGTACCGCAACACGGAGCACTGGATATACAGACTGAGCTCGGCAGACTGCTCGTCAGGCCGAACGAGATTGCCGTGATACCTCGAGGCATTCGACATCGCATAACCCTGCCCGAAGGCCCGGTTCGAGGCTATGTTCTGGAACTATATCAAGGACACTTTGAGCTGCCTGAGCTTGGGCCCATTGGATCTAATGGTCTGGCTAATGCACGAGACTTCCAAGCCCCCGTGGCAGCCTTCGATGAAGATACCGAGAGCGAACACACGTTGTTCGCAAAGTTTTCGGGCACGCTTTTCGCGGCCAAGCAGAATCACACTCCATTCGATGTCGTTGCATGGCATGGCAATTACTATCCTTACAAGTACGACCTCGGACGATTCAACACGATCGGGTCCATTTCCTACGACCACCCAGACCCGAGCATCTTCACCGTTCTGACCGCCCAGTCTGATCATGCCGGCACTGCGATTGCGGACTTTGTGATATTCCCCCCACGATGGCTTGTAGCAGAAGACACGTTTAGGCCACCGTGGTATCACCGTAACACAATGTCTGAGTTCATGGGCCTCATCCATGGACAGTACGATGCGAAGACCGGTGGTGGCTTTCAGCCTGCAGGTGCTTCTCTGCACAATGTTATGAGTGCTCACGGACCAGATGCATCGACGCATGAGAAGGCCAGTAACCTTGAGCTCAAGCCAGCAAAGGTCGGTGACAACAGTATGGCTTTCATGTTCGAATCGTGCCTGATGGTTGGTGTGACGGAGTGGGGTTTAAAGCAATGTCAAAAAGTGCAGGACAACTACAATGCTGAGTCGTGGGAGCCCTTGAAAGCTCACTTCAATAGGAAGGCAAGCCTACCAAAGCCTGACGCCAATGGATCCCAGGAGGCAAATCAGCAGGCTTTACCACACTATTCGTAGGAGGAGGTAGCGTGATATTTGATAACTCTGGCGGCGATGTTCTAGAAAGTGTGGATACTGCCAAAGCGTTTTTGCGTTACTGTACAACTACACGCGCCATCCACGGCTGTATACCTTACATAGCATATTCCGATTCTGCTCTTCGGTGTCAACGATGTCGCCAAGAATGTTGTAGTGTGTGATCTGTTGTATGTGGGGTCCACTCGTATCAGATCCGAGCTTGAGAGTCCCCAAATTCCACCAATGTTATGTCGAAACACTTGACGCGACTTCATCTTCGCTGCAATGAACACTACATCTAGTATTAGACAGAAACCCTCTTTTGCGAAGTTGGCACTCTCCGACGAACTGCCGATAGAGATATCAGAGCAGCGGGAAGCACGCAGATTTATTTTCTCATATGCTGCTCGCATTGAGCGAGAACGCGCCAAACATACGCGTGTGCAAACCACCAAGAGCGCCTGCAGATATGGATAGCCAAGGACCCAAAACGACAATTCCAACTCTACAACCTCCTCCTCCTCCTCCTCCTCGTCGCATCCTTGGCGATGTCTCTCCCAATCTTCGCAATACGATGGCTGGTTCTGCGGACAGTGCTGCAACCGACAGTTTTTCGCTAAAACGCAGTGTGTCCGCGACGCTCGATAACGAGTCTGGCTTCACATATCTGAAGAAGAGGAAACTGTCAAGTGATGGAACGCTCTCTGGTGCGAGGAAACCAAGCCTCGGGACGACTCCGGCACAGAAGACCACCACCACCACTATTCATGCTACTCTAAATGCGCCAAGTCGAGAGCAGGTACGCGATACCTGTTCATCAGTGTGCGCGATCGAGGACTGACTTTCCCCAGACCAGTTGTCATTCCCTCAAGCCGGCGGGCTTGTATGCTCCAACCAGGCCTGGCGACGATGACGAGGGCAGCGAGACATCAGCAGAACGCAAATCCTTTTCCTCACTGATCAACTACGACCCATCTTCCCAGACTGTTGCTGGCTCGCAAGATCAGCAAAAGTTACTGTTTAGCGGTCCCTCATATGCCGAGCAGTTGAAGTTACGACTGCGATTGGCCACGTATAAAATTCGAACGTGAGTGTGTGAAGCTGATACCGCACTGATCTAGTCTGACATTTGGCGCGCACAGGAACCAGGTCCATGTGGCTTTCAAGGACCTGCTAGAATCCGATCCGAACCAGAATATTCCCAATTGCTCCGAGGCGGAAGAAGCAGTAGCAGCGTTGCGTGCCGAAGCACAGCTGAGAATGGCACCAGACAACCGCTACTACCCTGCTCGTCCTCGTCCACGGTTGGCACTGTTCCCCGCACCGATGCTGCGGCCGACGGATTACAGTAGCCGGCTGGTTTACGAACGAGAACGAGGCATGCGCAGCTCACCTCCGGCAGATGCTTCTCCTCGGCCGGCGCCCGCAGGACTGGCCACTCCGGCAGCTGGTCCACGCGGAGATGTTGCAGAGGAAGAATTGACGAGTAGCATGATCAAAGGTCGCGTCGCTGCAGGACTGCTAGATCTCAGACATGCCGTTTGAAGTTGAAAGGAGTGTGTTCAAGAGCTCATATGTAGGTCCAGGTAGGAGGTACATGTACTTTATTTACAGCATGCTGGAGGCTGGAGACGGGAAGCACCTGGGCATGACAGGCATTGGGATGACGTAAGCGCGGCAGCATTCACATCTGCTGTATTCCATCCAGGGGGATCTTTGCAATTCTGCAAAACACATCATACCTTAACATCATATTCACTACCTAATCAATGCCATCCGGTACTCCGGAGCTCACCGCCGTCGCAGATGATCTGCTTGCAGGTCGAGGTCTCCAGCTTCTATCCTGTGATATTCTCCAGAGACTATGGCAAGGATATGGTTACGTATGCCGAATCAGCGCCATGGACGAAGCTCGAAACAAGCAATCTTTGATCCTCAAGTATGTCAAACCGCCAGTGGCTGGGCAAGTCGAATCAGAAGGTCATATCAGGAAGATGATCAGCTACGAGGTAGAACAGCATTTTTATTCCGAGCTGGCTCCACAACTTCCCCGAGATGCTGCTGTTGCGCAATGTCTTGCCAGCATCAACAACAATGGCCAAGTCGCACTCTTGCTCGAGGATTTACAAAGGAACTTTTCCGTGGCGGGCGAGAAGCGAGCAAGCCTGAGCAAGACCCAGGTCCATGCGGCGATCAAGTGGTTAGCCACCTTCCACGGCTTCTGGTGGGACAAAACGCCTGATTTGAGAACGAACGGCTTCTTCAGACTCCCTCCACTCGAGGAAGTGTCGCAGCAAGACAAGGGAAGAAGCAAAAGCGGCGTCTGGCTCAATGGGGGTTACACGTATCTCGCCACTCGCATGTCCGAATATACCTCTTTATGTCAAGACGGCGAACCATCCGAATGGTCCACTTCACTCTGTGTTCCCCTTCTCCCTCAATCAAATCACAGTATCGCTCAACTCGTTGCTCGGATTCTCTCTCCTGCAACCGGCATTCTTCGTGATTATGAAACTCTCATACACGGAGACGTAAAGGTAAGTACAGTACACGGATTTTTCTTTTTCTTTTTCTTTTTCTTTTTT
>JH792503.1:55644-80645 GCA_000291705.1 Sphaerulina populicola P02.02b
AGAGAGAGAGAGAGAGAGAGGGGGGGAGGAGAGAGAGAAAGAAAGAGAAAGAGAGAAAGAAAGTTCACACTGACCAAATCTCCAACGAATGGCCCCTCGTCCCATGCCTCAACAACAAAACCAACGATCCCCATCCAATCGGTAACTGCAGCAGTAAACCTGTCCAATACGCAGTGATTTGTTCCCTTTCATCCGGAAACTGTCGACAGAGCACGTGGAGGATACTGACGCCGAGAATTACGCCCATGACAAGTCTCCCTCCGACGAGCTTGCGACGTGAGGCGGGATAGGCCGCGAAGAGCGCTACGAGGGCGAAGCTGAAATCGAGGAGAAACCAAATGAGGAAACAGAGGCGTTCGAAGCGCGTTGAGGTGGTGGTTACGGCGTAGTAGATTTCGTAGGAGAGGGTGCCACATCTAGGGGGTTTCGATTGGTTTTGTTCTTTTTCTTTTTCTTTTCTGTTTATTTTTCATTTTCATTTTTATTTGTTCGACTCTTTCTTTCCTTCCTTCTTTCCTTCTTTCTTTCTTTGCACTTTTTTGGGAGTAGCAATTCCATGTGTATTCATACCAGGTAGGTAGGTAGGTACATAGCTTCATGTCTCTTGTCGATCGAAAAAAAGAACAAAACTTACAGATACTCCACGAAACCCGACAAAGTCTTATCCTTGTACGTGCGAGCCATGTAAAAGAGGTAACATAACGCGTACAAGACACCGCACGAAATAATCAATCCATCTTGAATAAAGAGATAGCTTTCGGGTGGCGCGAGGCGTGCATCGGCGGCTTGAACGATTAAATGTGCGTTGGAATAGCTGTAGGCGAGCTCGAAGGGCATACTGAAATAATAAATCAGGTAATAATAATCAGGTAATAGGTAGGTAATAGTGATGCGGTCAGGTCAGGTACAGGTACAGGAATAGGAGGGAGTTACATGTAGTTCACTTTTTCTACGTCCGATCGACACTGCTCACGTCACTATTATACAAGGGGCGGCATCCTGTAGACACCAAACCCCAAAACGGTAAACGGGTCTACCCTCTTATTCTGTTGGAACGGAGGAACCGGGCTTAGTAAGCAGAAGAAGACATTTACAACCTGATCATTCGAGAACTCCGCTACTACTACAATACGGACGAGAACCAGCTTAGGACAGAAGAACGGAATCATACCAACAGCTGACGCAAGGGCAGCCTGCGCCTACGCGAGAAAACCACTGGCATTTTTCCGGTATAGCGATTAACCAAGTGATAGCCTACAGCCACCTGCCAAACCCTATAGCATTTTCCGCCTATGTATAGGCAATTCCGCCTCCGAGGCATACGAGGAGACGTCACAAGAGGAAAGAAGTCACCCCGATGTAGCTATCAATCAAGTGATAGCCTACTGTTAGCCATTCCAATACCTACAATCAACCGCTAGAAAACGACTAGCATTCTAGCCTGAACACAGCCACACAAGCGTCGAAACTGCCAGAACACTACTGGCACTCTGGCCTGAACACAGGTAACCAACCGTCAAAACCGCCAAAACCACTAGCATTCTGGTATTCTAGCCTGAACACAGGCACAACCAACTGTCAAACTAGCAGCTACGAGTTTACAAACCGACCGTCTAACTATCAATCCGTCAAACCTCAAGGAGGTGGTCAGACCAACTATCAATTGGATTCGCTTCAACCTAGTTCAGCACCAAGTGTGGCTCTCTCGTTCTATAACCGCAGCCAACTTTTACTTCTTCAATACCCTCAGAGAGAGAGAGACAACACCTTCAGAGACAACACCCTTCGAGAGAGACTTGGGGCTCCATCACCATTAATGAACCTGAAGGAGGTATATTGGGAAAACCGCCGAAAGTGTCCGTACAGAGAGTCCTTCTTCCTTACACTTTTTCACCTTTGAGGTTTGCCTATAATCTTAGTATATATCAGGAGTGTAGACTGCCCCCTATCTATAGAGACCAAGCGACCTTCGATTGATTCGGTGTTGATCCGTGCTTCTTCTTCCGCTGACTAAGCACGAATACTCCGTTCCGTTGGATGAGGTTTTCCGTGGCACCAACGGGTATAATCGTCCAGCTACTAAAAACAACCATACGACCGTATGTTAGTACGAAATCAACACAGTGTCAAGAAACCTGCCGCTCCGCTAATGTAGCCAAGCCCGTAGGGAGAGAGGAAGGCAGAGAGGGAGAGAGGGAGAGAGGGAGGAAGTCGGGAGGGTGGAACACGGCAATGCGCCTTCGGAGGAGGTCAACCATCGAAGAGGTACCTAGAAGGCTAGAACTCAGAGGCCGATTTCCTTGTTGGGAAAGATTCCATCAACAACAGGCAGGCTTGGCGCTGGTTGTCACTCCTCCTTCAACGACTTCCACCTCGTATCGAGATGAGCTTTGGGGGCGAGTGGAGCTCTTCAGCTTCTCTTGCCAATGCCATCGGAGGAGGTAGGAGGGACATGCCGCTCCTACTCTTTCCTCGGGGGATTCAGTTCCTTATAGCAGGTGCTTTACGATGCTGTGATGTAAGGGCTACCGCACCATGCTCTGGGACCGAGTACATATTTCTTCAGACTCTCTTCCTCTTCCTCTTCCTCTTCATCATCTTCTTCTTCTCTTCATCATCATCATCATCATCATCACCATCCTCATCATCCATCTTCTTCAACAAGAAGAACAACAACAACAACATCCATCCATCCATCCATACACCTCCACGCCGAGCAGTAATGTAAGCTTCCCCTCTCCCCTCTTTCGGCGGCTGCCATCACTGACGGTATTCTGCAGACCGAATACATCATAACCGTGACCGCGATACCCAGATCATCATGAGGACCACGATCCTCGTTACTGCTGCTGCTGCCGCCACTTCAGCCTCAGTGATAGCCAGACCAAACAAGGCAGCTCGGGACGCAGGTTGCTGTTTCCATGTCACTGCAAGCGGAGGACCTGGTGGAATGGTCGGACAGCTGGGCGATGGACAGAACCGCATCGGACAGTCTTCTCTTCCGACTGGACAGTATTGCCTTGATGGCCAAGGAGGTTGGTCGGCCCTGCTCTGTCCTACCATGACTGCAGTGCTTCGCTCAACTGACATGAGTAGGTCTCGTGGACGGAAATGGCAAAGGATGCATCCTGACACCTCCAACCTCCCAATGGCAGTGCGATGCAGGAGCCCAGCCCACTCCAGGCTTTAGTGTTGGATCCAATGGCACCATTTCGTACGATTCAAGCAGCCAATTCTTCACGTGTCCAACTGGTGATGATGGCGCGTGGAACTTGTACAAGGACACCCTCGCAGGCGAGCCGAAATGTGAAGCCGCCACGCTTGTCGCCGATAATTGCATGGCCAGCCCATCGTCAGCCAACTCTGCACCACCGCCAGCCGGTACCGGTAATGCTCCTCCGCCAGCTGCCATTAGCAATGCTCCTCCAGCAGCTGCCACTGATAATGCTCCACCACCATCTGGCACTGGTAATGCTCCACCACCATCTGGCACTGGTAATGCTCCACCACCATCTGGCACTGGTAGTGCTCCACCACCATCTGGCACTGGTAGTGCTCCACCACCATCCGGCACTGGTAGTGCTCCACCACCATCCGGAAGTGCACCACCACCATCTGGCACTGCACCACCACCATCCGGAAGTGCACCACCACCATCTGGCACTGCACCACCGCCAGCTGGCACCAATAATGCTCCACCACCAGCTGGCACCGATAATGCTTCACCACCACCTGCCGGCACCGGCAATGCTACACCGGCAGCTATCTCTGCACCACCTGCCGGTACTGCCCCTGCTGGCAGTGAATCACCACCAACCGGAACTGCACCACCACCATCTGGCACTGCACCACCACCATCTGGCACTGCACCACCATCTGGCACTGCACCACTACCATCTGGCACTGCACCACCATCCGGAAGTGCACCACCACCATCTGGCACTGCACCACCACCATCTGGCACTGCACCACCATCCGGAAGTGCACCACCACCATCTGGCACTGCACCACCACCATCTGGTACTGCACCACCAGCCGGAACTGAATCATCGCCAGCTGGCACTGCACCACCAGCGGCCGGCACCCCAGCAGCAGCATCATCATCTGAGTGCCCAGCAGATCTGCCCGAGTCTTATGAGGTATCATGCATCCATTGTTTTTTTCATGTCATGCACGTACTGATCCAGTGTCCAGTATCCACACTACATCAAGCCAGTCTCCTCAATGCAGCCGATGCAATCGTTTGGCGATTCGTTTAATGGTTCAGCAGGCGCTGGCATCTCGTCAATCTTCAACTTCGATATCCCTGCCTCGTACCAAGGTCGTCTCTGCAACATCAAGTTCTTGTTCCCGGAGCAACAACAGCTGCAGACGTCTGCATACTCGTTTAGCGAGGGTGATGGCTTCAAGTTTGCCATACTCGAAGGTCCTGCAACAGAGTAAGTCATTCGCCACTTGATGGTTGATGGCATGGACTAATGCACTGGTGTACAGAAACACCACCTTTGCCAATGCTCCCAAAGAGAAGACCGATTGCGGCACATTCGACATGATGCCAGGAAATGCGTACGATATCGCGTCCATGACATGCCCTGCTGGGGACACAGTCGCAGTGTCAATGGAAGCCATGGGTACTTCCAACTTGGACTACTTTCAAGAGTAAGTTCATACTCTATGGACATGTTGCACGATGAACTCCGCTGACGAATGTGTGACAGTTATAACCCGTGCCGTAAGTTGCTCTTCTTGTCGTGACGGTGCCGCAATGATGTTGAACTAACTTGACGCAGCTATCGGCATGTACATCATGGCGCACTAATGTGTTTTGGGCGGAACGTGTGCAAGCAGTTGATGGCGTACCCTATTGGTCTTGATTGACCGCGTTGCGGCGATGGAGGGCCCTAACCCTGGAAGATATGTCTTGTAATGCACAGTTCTTGTCCTTGTTCGATACATACCTTAATGCTGTAGCATAATGGTTGTTCACATACGAGCACGTTTTCTCGGAAGTTTTACTTGGATTGGTTCTTCTAACCGGATGGCAGTAGAGCATATTGAGTGGCACAGTCCGGGGCGAGTAGGCAATAACCATGGATGCGGTGGGTTGGTTGTTGATGCGGCTTTCCTTGATGGTCACGGGTTACCGCTTGTGGCAATGCCGGTGAGGGGTGTCCCGCCAAAGCTATTTGCCGCAAAAGGAGAGCTCCATATGGAGAGGGAGAGGGAGAGGGCGAGGGAGAGGGAGAGGGCGGGAGAGGGGGAGAGGGCGGGTGTGTGAGTGTGTGTGAGAGAGAGAGAGAGAGAGAGAGAGCTTTGTGGAATTTCGGCCGTGATAGCAAGGCCGCCTACCTCCTACTTGGACCAGCATCTATAGTACTGGCAGGGGGTATCGGGATTTGATGAAGCTCGCCTCGCCTCGCCTTGCTCTTGGATTGGATCAAAACCGTGGTCACATCCCCATTACCCGCACCATTCCTGACCGCATTATTTGTTCTCTCTCTCTCTCTCTCTCTCTCTCTCTCTTTCTTTCTCTCTCTCTCTCACTCTCAAGCGCAACTACGTTTGCCCACGCTAAATCCAGCCGAGTCGTCAATTCACTACCACAGACTTGGTACCAGCTCCGCAGCAGCCTCCGCCGCCATGATGATTTCTGTATCGCGAGCCACTTCGAGAGCACTGTTTCGCGCCACAGCAACCACCGCCAACAGGTTGACAGCATCCGCAAAACCCGTGCCTTTGTCTCTTCTGGTGCAGCATCGACGACACAAGCATGATGTCTACCATGCACCCCAGGGCAACGCGCCCGTCATTGGACGCAATCCACCCTCTGCGCCGCAAGAGGAGGCAGCTGCGTTGAAGGATAATCACCAATCGGGTGCATTTTTGGGTACGACGAAGCGGTTGCCAGAATTCTCGTTGGCCGATAAAGTGGTGCTGGTGACGGGCGCTGCGAGAGGGTTGGGGCTCGTGCAAGCGGAAGGGTTGCTGGAGGCAGGCGCGACAGTGTACGCGTTGGATCGATTGGCGGAGCCGAGTCCGGATTTCTATCGTGTGCAGAAACGGGCTGCGGAGGAGCTTGGTAAGAAGAAGAAGAAGAAGAAGATAAAGAGTTCTCGCTGACAATGATGGTTGTTCTTGTCTTTAGGAACTACGCTTCATTACCGACAAATCGATGTTCGGGATGTTCCACAGCTCAATGAGATTGTGCGGAGTATTTCGGAAGCGCATGGGAAGCTCGATGGGTTGGTTGCTGCAGCGGGCATTCAGCAGGAGACGCCGGCGTTGGAGTATACTGCCAAGGACGCAAACACGATGTTTGAGGTGAATGTATGAGCTGGATGGATTTCGTCTCGAAATCTCTCTGGGTACCTTGTTGCTTTTTTGCTGATCGCGAGGAACAGATTACCGGAGTGTTCATGACCGCTCAGGCTGTTGCGAAGGAAATGATCAGGCATGGCAGGGGAGGCTCCATTGCGATGATTGCCTCGATGAGTGCTTCGGTAGCCAACAGAGTAAGTGCTGAAATCATGAATCGCCAGTATAGTGTGACTTCCGCTGACGTGTGCTCCCAAGGGTTTACTATGTCCTGGTGAGAAGCCCCCGGATGTACAGTCGATACGATGACATTGCGCTAACCTATCGTCCGAAGCATACAACGCGTCCAAAGCCGGTGTACTCCAGTTAGGTAGAAACCTGGCGAGTGAATGGGGCCAGTACGGCATTCGAGTCAACACTATATCCCCTGGATATATCGTCACAGCTATGGTGGAAGCTCTCTTCGAGCAGTATCCTGAAAGAAGACGCGATTGGCCGACACAGGTAGGTGCTCGTGTACAGCCGCTCATAGAACTTGCATGGAACTAATCCACCATTCAGAATATGCTTGGCAAGCTGAGTAAACCAGAAGAATACCGCGGCGCGGCAGTATTCTTGCTCAGCGACGCCTCGAGCTTCATGACTGGCGCGGACCTGAAGATTGACGGTACGTGA
Source organism: Sphaerulina populicola P02.02b (assembly GCA_000291705.1). Classification (NCBI taxonomy): domain Eukaryota; kingdom Fungi; phylum Ascomycota; class Dothideomycetes; order Mycosphaerellales; family Mycosphaerellaceae; genus Sphaerulina; species Sphaerulina populicola. Next base: position 62,635 of record JH792503.1, read on the forward strand.
TCCGTAACCTGTGCAACCCGAATCATGCTGACCTTGGATATTCAGGCGGCCACACCGCGTGGTGAATTTGCGATCCCAGCATTCTTTTCTTTTGGCGCCTCCTCTCCAGCAGTGCTCAGTACAACGTTTTGTGTATGTGTGTGTGTGTGTGTGCGTGTATGGTCCGTAAAGCACCAGGTAGCACTAGTCATGAATTATGCCTTCGGGTTCAAATGAGTTTTTGTTTTTGTTTCTACTTCCCCCTACTCTCCTTCTCTTCCTACCACCACCACCACCTCCTCCTCAGCAGCAGCAGCAGCAGCAGCAGCAGCCTGCACCTCTGGTCTCCCTTTCTGCTGTTTCCCCCGAAATCGTCTCTGAAACAGCTCATATGAAGTATAAATCGCAATCGGCAGCGCACACATAATCATGGTATACTTCCTCGCCGCGCGTTGATATCGAGGATCTAACACCCCCTCTGTGACCACTCGTCGCACAGCTTCGAGTCCACGTTGCGGATCTGGCGAAGGCGGGTAGATTGGTTCTGGTTGTGGTGATGTTGATGATGTTGATGATGATGCAAAGGGCCAGAGACGCGAGAATATTCCTTTTCCTCCTCCTTTCTTCTCAGTAGAGGCTGCGGAATCGTCGAGTGGATAGTCTGGATATCGCGCGACGCGCTCGTGGGCAGCTAGGGGTTTGAATGGTCGTGGAGGAGGAGGTGCAGCAGCAGCAGCAGCAGTAGTAGGATGATGATTCTTGGGTCCTCCTGGATGGGTGGTGGTGGTAGTGGTGGTGATGGTGGCGGTAGTTGCGTAGCCTCTTGTTCCTGTTCGGAGCCATGATGGGGAGCGCTTGGAGAGGACGCTTCGACTACTAGTTCTCATGGCTGTGGATGGGATTGTGATGGGAGAGTGCATGTGAGAATAGGTTTTCTGGTAATGGACTGACTACCCCAAACCAAGGGTTAAGCAAGTTGTTCTAGAATTTCTTGGCGCTGGATAATAAGCTTTTCCGCTCCGATATGTTGTAGCTATACCTCCTGTAAGTAAGCTACCTCCTACCAACCTAGGTATAAGAACTATAGATTTATACTACCTCCTAGTTAGACCTATTAATATCGGTAACTCCTTAAAACATTTCGTCTTTTAGGTAGGTAGGTCTTAAGAGAATTCGAGGGCACTACTCGAATATAGGAGGTACTCGAACAAGTTATATAACTACCTATCTAAAGCTTTAATACTTTTTAATAGGTATATGTACCTTATACTTCTTCCTTTTAAGAGTATAATACAGCGGGCTGAAACGCATATATAGGTAGGTAGGAGGTTAGTATAATATCTCTAAGAGCCCGTTCGCTTAAGTACCTTATAGCTTCTAGCTAGAAGCTATAAGGCTATCCTAAGCTATAAGACGGTCGCGTTCGCTTGTTTACCTTATAGCTTCTAGCTAGAAGCCAGGTTTTTAGCTATAATATAGATACTGCGCCGATCTGCTATAAAAGAGGCAAGGCTCGCGTACTCAACGTAAAAAAGGACGCTAAATCGTCTTATAGCTAGATCAACCTCATTTTCTCGCTTCTAAGTATAAGGACCTACAATAGACGGGCGGCCGCTTCCGTACCTACGCTGTCTAGACGGAAGCGGCGACATATAAAGGGCGAGCCCTTTTGGAGATATGCCCTAGTCGATATAGTATTACGTACATCACGTAAGAGCCCCTGACTAGGGCTAGGCTGCTACGGCCTCCGCCTCTTTTCTCTCGTCGCCCGTAACCTTTAGATAGCTTTCCTTCCCTATCGTACTTGCTATATCAACACTATGAACTCCTATGTATACGTTGTTCTTCCCGTAACAATAAGTACGATCAAAACAATAGACCAAGAAATCCTAGACGCTCCCCCGACGTAGTACTATACCCTACCGCAGCCCGTAGGGAATCTAGCGGATCTACTAGAAACACTAACGGAGATAATAGACCGGTTGAACCTGCGCCTAGGAGGATTGGAAGCCGCTGTAAGGAGCTAGGAGAACGCCCAACCCCTACCGCAGATAGGACCCGCTCCGACCGCGGCGGTACCTACTCATTCTAGAGTAGACAACGCTACTATACAGTAGCTATTAGTAGCTCTTATAGCCTCGCAGTCTACCCGAGAACCCTCGGGCCCTAGAGACTAGAAACCTACTTATTAGGATAGCAAAACGGACACCTTTCGTAATTACCTAATGCGCCTGCGGAGCTCCTATCTCGTGCGCAGCGCCTACAAGCTACTTCTCTCCGTCGAATACTATTAGGATACGATTTATAATACCCTCCCTATACGAGAAAGAGCGCGGATACGACATTTCTAGGAATCTAGAGTCGGAGGGTTGAAGGAACCTACGTTATTCTTTGAGCAACTCGATACGGTCTTTAGGGATAGCAATAAAAAAGCGAAGGCCTTAGAACAGCTATCTTATCTGAAACATTCGATTAGACAACCTTAGTACGAATACCAACTCGATTTCGACGGGCTCCTTCTTATAGCAGGAGGAGAGAGTTTTTCCTATAAAGCTAAGATAGGATATCTGAAAAACACCTTTTCCAACCCCGCCAAGTTGTATACGGCCGCTATACCAAAGTATACGGACTACTATAAGTTCGCGGAAGAGGTAGAAAGAATTATAACCAATCTGGAGGACACCGACCAGTTCAAGATTTCTAACAAGAAATAGAAGGAAAAAGGAAAGGACGTATCCTCTTCGAATACCTCGCTACCCGCCCGCGTTTCAGCGTATTCCTCGAACCGAATTGATACCGATAGGGACACTATTATAACCTCTACCCGAACGGGTAGATCCCGATCGAGAAACCAAGGAGATCGCCGAGGAAACAATAGGAACGCCGGTAACAGTAGGAACAAACAAAGAGCGAAATAGGTCGATACGGCGGAGAGAGACCGCCGCCGAGAAGCAAAGCTCTGCTTCCGCTATAGAGCGAGTAGACACCGAATCAAGGAATGTCTATATACCCTAGCCGTTCCCCTAGCAACCCGAGCGAATACAGTAGTCGTAGAAGCCGTCCTAGAAGAGGTAGAAGAGGAGGAAAAAGAGTAGCTCCCCTTCGCAGTTAGGAAGAGGGAGCGGAAGAAGCACTAAGAAAGGGTTAGACCGAAGCCTAGAAGACTATAAACGGAGAGCTTGTATATACCGACGTAGTCCTCGAGAATCATTTCGGAACCTTTGCCCTTATCGATAAAGGATGTTAGTACTACGCTACAATCAACGGAGACCTTGCTAAAGGTCTAGGGTTACTGTCCGTAAGTAACGAAGAAAGGAAGGTAAAGGGAGCGTCTAAGAAAATACGCAACTCGAAAGTAACCGGAGTAGTCGCATTCCGTATAGAAATCAGCGGACACTAGCAGAATATATATACGTACGTAGTACTAGACCTAGACTTTCCTCTGATTTTAGGAAATCTATAGAAGTCTTAGAACAAAGTTAGGACCGCGCCCGAAAAGCATCGGTTCTACTACGGAGTAGCAAAGAAATAGATTAACGAAGGACGACGTTACCTAGAAGAGGTTGGCGTAGTTAGCGAATATACGACGGTAACCGCGATTACCTCCGAGGATATCGAGAAAGCTCTAAAGGACAAGAGCCCGCCGACGATAGAAGAGCTTAGGAAGACAATACCTCCCGAGCTTTACGATATACTTCCGCTCTTCTTTAAACGGGAAGCGGATAAACTCCCCCTACACCGAGAAGGGATTGATTATAAGATCGAGATCCGAGAGAAACCAGATAGAACGCCGTACCCTTTACTATAGGGGCCGATGTATAGGATATCCAAGGAAGAACTCTTGGCCCTCCGCAAGACACTCAATAGATTGCTAGGCAAAAGCTACATTCGCCCGAGTAGTTCAGAAGTAGGAGCGCCCGTACTATTTGTACGGAAGCCTAGTAGAGGATTACGGTTTGTCTGTGACTTTCGCGCGATAAACGCGATCGCTAAACCAGACCGGTATCCCCTCCCTCTTATCCCGGAAACCTTAAAAAACATATCGAACGCCAACTAGATTACGAAAGTAGATATAGTAGCGGCTTTCTATTACATTCGTATAGCCCCCGGACATAAATACAAGACTGCCTTCCGTACTCGATATAGACTATTCGAGTAGTTAGTATATCCCTTCGGACTTTCCGGGGCACCCGCTACCTTTCAGCGGTATATCAACTCTCTTCTAAAGGAGTTTCTAGATGATTTCTACTCTGCATATATCGATAATATCACTATCTACACTAATAGAACGAAGGAAGAGCATTTCCGTAAGGTTCGTCTCGTTCTCTAGAAGCTTTAGAAAGGAGGCCTGTTTCTTGATCCCAAGAAATATGAGTTTGCTAAGAAAAGAATTAAGTACTTAGGATTTATTGTACAAGCCGATAGGAAAGGAGTAGAGGCCGACCCTAAGAAAGTCGAAGCTGTTCGCAATTGGAAAACCCCCGGTACCTAGAAGGAAGTCCGCCGATTCCTAGGCTTCGCGAACTACTACCGATCATTTATTCCGAACTACTCCAAGATCGTAGCTCCCCTAACAAAGCTTACTAGCAAGAATGTCCCGTTCTCCTAGGGGAAAGACTAGGAGGACGCGTTTTCTGTATTAAAAGAGAAGTATTGTAGCACTCTAGTACTTTCTCTATAGGATCCTAGTCTTCCTACGTTCCTCGAGACTAATTGTAGTAGATTTGCCTTAGGTAGTACACTCCTGCAAGAAAAGAACGGAGTCCTCCGTCTAGCTAGGTTCTACGCTAAGAAACTGACCTAGGCCGAAATCAACTACGATATTCATAACAAGGAAATACTAGCTATTATAGCTTGCCTCGAGTTTTGGAGTTCCGAGCTAAAAGCGTATAGATCCTTTACTATTTGGACGGATTACAAGAACCTAGAATAGTTTGTAACTAAGAGACAACTATCTAAGAGACAGATTCGTTAGGCGGAAACCCTTACTAAGTTCTAGTACTCTATAGTATATCGCCCGGGCTCCGAAGCTACTATTCTAGATACGCTATCGAGAAGAGAACAAGATACGTTAGGAGCCGACGACAAATTATCGCGTTTCCGAAGGTTCTTGTCCCCCGAACATCTGAAGTATTAGCCTACTTAAATCATAATATCGTATATAGCTACCGATAAGATTCATAAGGAACCTACTTCGGTTGTAGATAAAGATAATCCCGAGGGACCTTTCTAGGATTCCGAGCTAAACTAGCTATAGGAGAAAACCATTACTAAGGATAGCCTGTATTAGCTCGTATTGAAGACCGTCCAAAGCGGAGCCCGTACGTTTCCGGCGGAAGTCCGTATAAAGATTCAAATAGGAGATTGTACGCTCGATAGCGCAAACCGACTGAAATATCGCGGGAAACTTTGGGTCCCTAGAGCGCCTACCGTACTAGAAGCCGACTACAAGTTGTTGGACACCGATTCTATTAACAATAATATCCTCCGAACAAGACTAATTCAGTCTATCTACGATTCACCGCTTTACGGGCATCTAGGCAGGGACGCTACTACATACATCGTTCGGCGCAATTTCTATTAGCTACTACAGTCACGAGCGGTTCGTCGCTTTATAAGAAATTGCTATCCTTGCGGTCGAAATAAAGTATAGAGAGAGCACAAGCATAGTCTGCTCCAACCTTTACCCGTCCCCGATAGGTTTTTCTAGGAAATCTCGATAGACTTTATAACTAACTTACTAGAATCACAGGGAAACACCTATCTCTAGGTAATCAAGGATAGGCTAAGCAAGACTATCGTTTTGGAAGCGATGTCCTCCCTAAAAGCCGAGGACTACGCGGAAAGGTTTATAGACTACTAGACACGACATTATAGGTTGCCCTACGCAATTACGAGTGATCGCGGAACAAATTGGACGAGTACCTTCTAGAAAACCTTCTGTAGACTGACCGGCGTTCACTAACGCTTGAGTTCCGCGTACTATCTATAAACAGACGGAGGCCCTAAGCGACTCAACTAGGAAGTCTAAGCCTATCTCCGTAATTTCATTAATCAAGAGCAATCAGATTGGAAGAAATGGTTGCCCGCGGCGCAATTAGCTCTGAACGGACGTTTTCACTCGGGACTCGGTATAAGTCCTTTCTTTGCGGTCTACGGATACGATGTCCCGCTCCCCGTTGCATTAACAACGGAGGCTACCGAAGATATACGCTTGGTAGCTTCTAAGAGAGCCGTAGTATTTGTCGACAAAATCAAGAAGATTACTAATATATATCAAGCTAATATAGCGGAATCCGCCTAGAGACAGGAGGAGAGCGCAAACAAGAAAAGGACTCCCGCTCCCGTATACAAGGAAGGCGACAAAGTCTAGTTAGATCTCCGAAACTATACTACGGCCCGCCTAAAGAAAAGCCTAGACGCTAAGCACGCGAAATACACAGTAGAAAAAGTCCTCTCCCCGGTATCCGTTCGTTTGTCGGGTATCCCTAGTAACATTTACCCGGTATTTCATACCGACCTTCTTAGACTAGTCGCCTAAGACCCTCTCCTAGGACAGATATGCGATAACAAACAACCGGATCCCGTTCTGATCGAGTCGTATAAAGAATAGCAAGTAGAAGAGATCCTTTGCGCGAGGGACAAAGCCAAGAGAAAGGGCAAGGGACGCGAGGTTCTTGTTAAGTAGTCCGGCTATTATGAACCTACTTAGGAACCTCTAGAAAACATATTAGACATAGCGGCTTTAGATAAGTTCGAGCTAAAGTATAGAGATGCTTATATAGAGGACGGACTACGAGCTGTATAGGAAAGGAAGCGTAGCCCGAGAAAAAGGAGTAGGAGTACGGAGGAGACGTAGACCGCGAGAGAAATTATGGATTACGAGAGAAAAAGCATAGAATATAGGAGTTAGAGTTAGGTAATATATTCATTTTTATACTAACATACAGCAGAGAAGAGAGAAAAACAAAAAAAAGGTACCTACGCGAGAAACACCGGAAAACAGAAGAAAACAACGCGAACACTAGAAGCAAACAAACCCCCCGAAAAGAACGCGAACCCTAACCAAAAAACACCGGACGCCGAAAACACCGAACTAAAGCAAACAAACCCCTAAAAAGAAAACGAGCCCCGACCGAGAAACACCGGATGCCGACCGAGGGACTACGACGAACGGCCCGACGAGAAAGGAGCGGACTCCGATCAGGTCGACCTACGCGCCCCGAGAACTAGGGCGGGAGGCAGCTATCCGCTTACTAGCTACGCCTACAGCTGGATTTCGTAACGGACGGACAGCGCTAAGTCCGTCGCGATCCCCGCAGAAAGTAGGGACGCTAGCCTTACCTCCGTAAGTGCCTTAGCGGCCTTAAGCATAGTCTTAAGACCTTTCGCCGCGTCTACCCTAAGAAACGAGACGTTAGCCGAGTAAAAAGAGGCGGAAGCCGAAGGAACTTACGCTTCTGCGTCGGTCGCCCGGGTCTATGTCGCGTAAGCGACATAGCAAAAACGGGGGCTGCGAGGACATTAGTATAGAGTCGGAATTGCTATAGGCCCCGAGGCATTTCGAATAGACTTATATCTCTATACAGGTCTAGTACTTCTTTGCGTAGGCCGCGTAGGCACCCTTACCGGGTGTCTTGGTGCCCTAAGATAGAGTCAGCGACGTCCGTATAAAATGCATTGGAATCCGAGACTTACCGCGCGGTCTACGCAGTCGCGGCCTATACCCGCACAGAACCAGTAGTACAGGGTACGAGGCACTACTATCCGGTTAGAAAAGGGCGGAACCCGTTAGAAGCGGGAGGGAACTCACTAGTAGTAGTAGTAGTAATAGGTAGTAGTAGTAGTAGTATTGTTGCTACTACTACTACTGCTACTAATAGTAGTAGTAGCGGTAGTAGGGGCGGAGGGGGGGGCGGAGTATAGTATAGTAGTAGAAAGAAAGAGAGAGGAAGTTTTCTAAAGAAAGATACTACTTTATAGGAAAAACGAACAATAGCGACTGTTTCCGGCGATTGACAATAGGAAGTAGAGGTAGCCCGTACGAGAGCTATTAAACGAGCTATAAACAATAGACGCACTCTATTAACAAAGAGAAGGAGTTCGTAAGTAAACAATAGCAGAGGGTACCTATAGCTTTTACGAGCGACGCGTTACTAATCGCGAAGCTTCTATTAGCCGGGGAGGACCCGCTTATAGAGCTACCCCGGAAACAGTTAGCTAGGCAACTAAGTGAATAAATAGGCGAGTAAGTGAATAGAGGGTTAGAAACTACTAGAAGAACCGTCTTCTTTCTAACGTTCTCCGTACGAAATCTCGTAGGGGAGAGGGAGGGGGGGGGTAATGTAAAGGGCGAGCCCTTTTGGAGATATGCCCTAGTCGATATAGTATTACGTGCATCACGTAAGAGCCCCTGACTAGGGCTGGGCTGCTGCGGCCTCCGCCTCTTTTCTCTCGTCGCCCGTAACCTTTAGACAGCTTTCCTTCCCTATCGTACTTGCTGTATCAACACTATGAACTCCTATGTATACGTTGTTCTTCCCGTAACACGACAGTACCTCCTAGCGGGCGGCGGCCGCTACAGAACTCTGCGTATAAGCTGAAGGAGGGCACAAGCGAACACCCCCGGCTTATAGGTTTAGCTATAACGACCCACTTTCAAGAGCGAGAGTTTACGTAGCGTCAGCTTCTGGCCAGAAGCTATAAGGAACAAGCGAACGGGCTCCAACATAACTCGCGCTTACAGACTTCTCGCAGCTCATAGGCACTAACGTGTGAACTGTACAACGCACGCATGCATAGGTAGTGAACTGAACCATAGGAGGTAGGAGGTACATGTAAGTTGGAGCAGAAGTTTTTTCTCCGGAGGATGATTGATGATCATGGTATGATGATGATGGTGGTGATGATGATGATCATGGTATGATGATGATGATGATGATGATGATGGCATAGTCCAAGACAGTCTGTCGGCACAAGGACGGGCGATATGGTACAAAATGAGAAGTCTCGGCGAAGAAACAGACTACTCACTCTGGCAGGTGAGAGCCCCTGAGGGTGATTATCTCCTAAGTTACAGTAGCCGCAACTCTGATTTTGGGAGCACTTCACCTCTTTTCTTGCTGTCTTTCTTTCTTTCTGTCTTTCTTCCAAGTTCCAAGTTTCATTTCTTCCACGCCAGCCACCATTTGAGACTGTAATGGAGTTCAATTTTCGGACGTTGACTCTCTTGGTTCTTGTTGTGAGAGGCTGGAGATGGTGATGATAATCATCATCATATTCATAATCATAATCATATGTGATTATGCACACCAATGTCGTCGACTCGTCGTTGCACAGCTAAGGACCAGGTAGGTACATGTAAGTAAATTCACACATGACAGGAGGTTCCACACTTCCTGCGCAAGGAGGAAAAAGTTGGCAGGTTATGACGCGCGAGCGAGCGCGATCGTGTCAATAAACAAACGAAACAGCCACTTTTTCCCTCTCTCGCTCTCTCTCTCTCTCTCTCCTTCTCTCTCTCTCCTTGCTTTCGCTACTTGACCTAAACATCAACAACAACAACAACAACAACTAGCAGACCTTTCTTCTCCATCAGACCAACAACAAAAGAAAACACGAATTACCACCACACTTAACTACCGCACCTCACCGCAATCATGGGCGCCGTCGCATCCTGCTTCAACTCGTTGGTACGAAGAAAGAAAAAAAAACACCATTTCCCCCAACCAACCAACCAACGAACGCATTCTCCTTCTTCAAACAAACCACTAACCCTTCTTCTTCTTCTTCTACCAACAGGTCTCCGCCATAACCAGCTGCTTCATGGCCGTCGTCAACGCCATCGTCACCATCATCAAAGCCATCGTAAGCTTCCATATGACACCCACCCTACAATCCATACCTAGTAGTACAACATTTTTTTTTCTGGTGGGCTAATTTGTCAATAGGTCAACGGAATCGTTTCACTTTTCTGGGCCATAGCTTCGTGCCTGACTTGCGGAAAAGCTGGAGGTCGGAGGAGAGCTACGACGAGTCATGTTTGAGGACTTGTGTTGTTGGGGAAATTGGATTCTGTTTCATCATCCTGTCGATGTCGATATGAGATGAGATGAGATGAGATGAGATGATGGGCGGTTGCGGGACGGAAAAAGGGATGCTGGGTATGGTGATGGCTTGCTGGGATGAAAGGATGGATGGGAGTGGTAATGCGGGACGGAGGTATGGGGTGGGTCATCATCACAGCAGGACCTTGTTTTGTTTCTTTCTACCTGTTTGTTCTTTTGGTTTTTGTTTTGATGCGTGTTGTCGAGACGAGTTGACAGAGCGATGATGAGCTCAGCAGCAGTGATACCCAATGCAAGTTGCGTACTGTTTTGTAAAAAAGAGAAGAGAAGAAGAAGTTTGTTCTCGAAGTAGTAGTATGTAGGTGTACAAGGGCTTGTCTCTCTTCTCTTCTCCTTCTCTCTGCTGTCATGACCTTTCTCTCTTTCGCTCACTCTCACTCTCTCTCTCCCATTCCCAATTGCCAATTCCAGTCCCATTCCCATGCTGTTACAAACACACGCACAAACCTCACTTTTTTTGTGTTTTGTTTTGTTTTGTTTCGTCTTGTTTCCCGTCTGGTTCCAGCGTTCGTTGTTTCGTTCGAGTGTGTCCTCTTTTCTCTCCTTTTCTCCTTCTCCGTCACACACTCCATCTCTCTCATTCATCGCGTCCATTCTCATTCAGTGTGCCAGCCATTCATTACCCTCGTGTGTTCCTCTCGCGTGCGCGCGCTCGCACACAACTCGTTTAGTGCTTGCTGCCGTAAATAGCTATATTGTTATGCCACGTCAGTATGTCAACTTTTTTGTTTTTGTTCTTCTTTTTCTTCTTCTTCTCAAAATCCAAAACTGCCAGCGCGAGTTAGATAGGTATCTTACCACTGGGCACGATAATGATGACGAGCAAGAGGATGATGCCGATAATGATACACATGCGCATCTTCATGTCCTTCCACCACATTTGCTTGCGTACTCGGTTCGCCCCACGGCGGAAGCTGTTGGCCTGGGTCGAGAGATGGTCGGTCTTGTCCTGCAGATTATCCAACCGCTCGCCACGTTCTGAGATCTTGTGAATGTTGTTTTGCATCGTGTGAACTGCACTGTCGATTTCCTGTTACCACCGCCGTAATTGTCAGCCTATCCTGCTTTCTCTATTGTTGTTGTTGTTGTTGTTGTTGTTGTTGCTTTCTTCTCGCTCCTCGTCTCCTCGCTCCTCCTCCTCCTCCTCTTCCTCTTCCTCCTCGATCCTCCTTCTCCTCCGCACTACCAGCGGAATGCGCCTATTGCGCTCCTAGTCGCCATGTCGAGAGCGGGGAACTTACACGCTGCAGGCCTTGTGTGCGCGCATTGCCGACGTCGCTCTCTGCTCCGCGCTTCACATAGGGGTCGTATAGACCTTCGCCGCCGTTGTTGGCCATGATGAGAGGGTTGGTGGGTGGTGGTGGTGGTGAGTGGTGAGTGGTGAGTGGTTGGTTGCGTCGGAGGTCAGAACGTCGAGATGGCGTATCGGCAGGAAATCGAAGTGTTGCGAGGCTGCTGTCGGGGGCGCGCGCGCACGAAGTGATGGTGCGGGTGGTGAGAGGGATGCGACGGTGGTGAGGTTTGCAGGTGGCAGGGCAGAGGGCAGAGGGCAGAGGGTGGAGGGCTGGGCAGGTAGATGATGTGGTGTGAGAGATGGTTGTCGCAAGCTACGAATGATGGGAGGCTGAGGCTTGGCTTGTTTTCGGTCCGGCGCCACCCACCCATCCACAGAACTTCACTGCCTAAAGGTACCAGGTACATTTGCACACAGCTCCCGAGTCCACTATCGAGGGTGTGCCTATACTTGCTATTGTGAACAAAGAAACGAGCGCAAGCAGACATATCGTGACCCGCTCTCGCTAGACTTTACGTGTGATTAAGGCGAAAGAGTGAGACACTACTTGCATTCATTCATTCACCTAGAGCAGCGGGAAGTCCACTTTCAATTCTGCGTACCGCCACTCGATGCAGCTCAGGGCAGAGACATTGGACTACCTCCTGAACACACATGCACTGATGCACTGATGCCCCCTATACTGTTTCAATATATCGCTTCACCTCCCTGTGAAATGTTAGTATTGCAGTCGCCGACAGGAGAGATGCGAAACATACCAATCAGTCACCGCTTCGTCCCACAGCCGCACTTCATGCTCACGAGTGCCAGCATAATGGTCGACGAATGCGTCGCCCAGGACCTCACGCGCGATACTTCCTGGGCGGGCAAAGGTGACAGTTGCTTCCTTGAGACTCTTTGCGAGCCTCTGTCCCTTGTCTGCCTCTCCTCCGACATCCTGACCTTTCCCCAGTGGCGGTACAGGAATTGCCAGCTTCTTTTCGACACCACGCCATCCGAGCGCCAGGATTGCTGCAAGGACGAGATAGGCGTTGGTGTCCGCACCTGGCACGCGAATTTCCAGTCTTGTGCCCTTTGGCGGGCACGTCGGTGGTGCGATCAGACGGATAGAGGCAGCGCGATGTTCTAAGCCCCATGATACCGTCACTGGCGCCCAGAAATTCTCGACCAGACGCTTGTAACTGTTGACAGTGGGAGCCACGAGTGGCATGATGTCTGGGAGCCCTTCCAAGACGCCTGCGAGGAATGCGCGGCCCATGTCGGACACATGTGCCACATCTGCGTATGGAGGCTTCTCATCCTTCTCCTCGCGATGGAAGAGATTCTTGCCCGTGTTGTGGTCCACGAGTGACACGTGCATATGGCCACTGTTACCGGGCAAGCCTTCTCTCGGCTTGGCCATGAAGCACGGTGTGATGCCGTATTTGGAGCTCGTGTTCTTCACCACTAGTTTGAACAGTGCAGCCCGGTCTGCCATCTGCCTGATCTCTCCATATTCCAGTGCCGCCTCGTATACACCCGGTCCACTCTCTGTATGCCATCCTTCGATATTACATCTGAACTTTTTGCACGTCTCAAATATATCATAGTACCAGTTCTGGTTATGTGTCGGTCGCGTAAGAGAGTACCCAAACATGCCCTCTTCGAGACTGGGCAGGGAGTTCACCGGATTGTTCTTCAAGAATGTAACCGTCGCGCTCGAGTTCCGTTCATTCGCGCTTGGATCGGATGGTGCTCTGAAAGTGAAGAACTCGTACTCGGCTGGAGTGAGAGGGCAAGTTAGTGACAGGTCCTGATATCTCCAGCGAGAGCTCACTCGCGCGACGCATCAGAAGACATGATACGCACCGCCTGCCAGAGCCCCAATGCCGCTGGCTTCGATCTTCTCGACCGCTGTTTCCAGCAAGCTACGAGGACATGCAATCAACTTTTCCCCTTCGGGCTCTCGGAAGCTCACCAGGAAGAACGGCACATTGTTCTCCCACGGTATTCTTCGAAAGCTGCTCAAGTCCACTTCCGCAGTGATATCCCGGTAACCATTGGCGGCATTGCTGATGGCCAGCTCTTTGAAATATGTCTGATCGTGCATATCCCAGCCAAAGATGACGGAGCAGAAGCCGAATCCGCTCGCGACAATGGACATGAACTTCTTCTTCGACATCAACTTTCCCCGTACTTGGCCGTCAATGTCCACGCCGCCGACCTTGATGGCATCGTCATCCTTCAGCAGCTCTTCGAGGTCCTCGTGCTTCAGCTCCGAGGGTTCTTTGACATTGGCCATGACGCTGACGGGATCGCTCGGTGATGGTACTACGGTGGGTGTGGAAAGGGTGTGTTTCGGCACAGTATATACGTGACTGTTGTATCGTTGAGTACAACTCCACTGGGGTAATGTTGAATAATACCTAGCGTGAGACGATATCTGGGAATGTGTTGTTCGGCGGGAATTCTTATCTGGTATGTAGGTAGTTTCAAGTGCTTCTCACTAGTAGTTAGTAGTGGAGCTGTAGCAGTGTGCAGATCACAAGGCTAAGGTAGCTCAGTCGCGTGGCAGTGGCTGGACAGTGTAATGGTAGTCCGTAGATGACAGGGCCAGCGCGTCCACCTTCACCCGCCTGACGCCGTATGGCCGGCCGTCACTTGGCCCCGATAATGCCAGGCCAGCAGCCCGATACCGACGTCTGACCGGAGGGCAATGATGGCATCGTACAGGTCATCAGTGTCAGATGAAGTTAATCGTTCAGGTATATTCACTTGACCCGGTACATTTTCATGATTTCACCCCCTCCCCTACCGGAGTCCCCTTCTACATCACCGTTATCGGCTACAAGTTCACCTGGATTGGTTTGCCCGATTAGGAAAGCGCCACACAAAGAGTGAAATATCACTCCAACAACATGTGAGTCGACACTCCTGACTCCTGAGATCAACATTGAAATAGAAAGAAGAACAACATTGACCTATTCATCAGCATGGCCAGCAGTAGTCGTACCACAGGACGCCTCGCAGGCAAGAATGCCGTCATTACAGGAGCTGCTGGGTGAGTGAGTGTGTGTGTGTTCATGGACAGCAAACGAACGAGAAAGGCATTGCAGTCACTCATGCAGCTAACCACAACATCTCCAGAGGCATTGGACTCGAGACCAGCATTCTCTTCCTCCGCGAAGGCGCAAATGTCTTGATGACCGACATCTCCGTCCCGGCACTCGAGCAAGCGCTGGCAAAGGCAAAGGAGTGCGCTCCTTCAGCAGCGGGCACAGTCGCGATCGCCAAGGTAGATGTCTCCAAGGAGGCAGATATTGAAAGCGCCGTGGCCCAAGTCGATGCGTGGGGTGGCGTGGACATTATGTTCAACAATGCTGGTATCATGCACGCCGACGATGCGGATGCCGTCGACACACCCGAGAAAATCTGGGACTTGACACAAAACATCAACGTCAAAGGCGTATGGTAAGTCTTTGATTCAAAAGTCCATCGCACGACATGAATAAACAAGAAAAAAAAGAAAAAAAAAGAAAAAACTAGTCACTAATCATGCCGGATCACACACAGGTTCGGCAGCAAACACGCCGTCCTCTCTCTCCGCAAACACAGCAAAACCCGCGGCAGCATAATCAACACGGCCTCGGTCGTGGCGCTCGTAGGCTCCGCGACGCCCCAACTAGCCTACACCGCCTCCAAAGGCGCCGTAGCAGCCATGACGCGCGAACTAGCCATTGTGCACGCGCGCGAAGGCTACCGCTTCAATTCCCTGTGTCCCGCACCTCTCAACACACCACTGTTGCAAGACTGGCTCGGCGACGACCAGGCTAAACGGCATCGTCGCGAAGTACATTTTCCTTCGGGCCGCTTTGGGGAGGCGGTGGAGCAGGCGCAGGCGGTGTTGTTTTTGGCGAGTGATGAGGCGAGTTTTGTTAATGGACATGATATGGTCGTGGATGGGGGTATGACGAAGGCGTATGTGACTCCAGAGGGTCCGCCGACTCAGCCGCCTGTGAATGCTGCTGCTCGGTAGATTTCTTTTTTTTTCTTCTTCTTCTTCTGTTGCCTGCTGTGGAAAGGTAGAATAGGAGAGGGGAGGATATAGAATGTGATGGTGACAAGACAGACGGGGTGAGATGGACATGTGATGACCCCATATCCTCAGCTATGGGTCGAGAAGAATTACATAGGCCAGCATGGACTCCTCTCCCAGGAAAGGAAAACATAGGAGATCGTGTCATAGCTCATACTGCAGCTTGAGTCTCATACCACCACCGACTGTACACACCGCAGGTATACCTCTGGTCACCCTTTCGATATCCTCTTCGCCCCACAGATTCCCTTTTTCCCCCCAAAAGGCAATCCCTCTCCCCCCAAATCATCTACCAACCATTCCCTCCCCCCGTACAATTTACTTCCCGCCCACAATCTTCCCCTCCACCTTCTTCGCCGCCTTCTCCAAATCGCCCAAACCCTCCTTGACATCCTTCTTCATCTCCTCCCCGATCGTCGTCGTAGTAGCAGCAGCCGTGTTTCCGTCCACACTCCTCTGATATAACAACACACGAGTCGTCTGCGTGGCTCCCACGCAAAACAGCAGGAAATTCACACTCGCCAGAAACAGATTCTGCGGTCGAATCACAAAGCACCAGCGCGTCCAGATGAGTCCTGTGGCCATGAGAGCCGAGTTTTGGGAGAGAGAGAGATCTTTGGCCGGACGAGCGAAGTCTGCGGCGCCGGCGAGGACGAGACCCCACTGTTTGTTTGTTTTTTAAAGAAAAAAGAAATATAGGAGTTAGTGACACGTTCTGTGTGAAGTTGAAGAAGAAGAAGAAAAGTAGAGAATGCAGCAATCTTTCTTACCTTCATAATGGGAGCCCAGAAGTGTACCGTCTTGGGACCGACGGGAGAGTTGAAGAATTTGCTGAAACCGGTGGCTTCGGCTTTGGTGGCTTCGGCTGCATTGGTGGCGGTGGATTGCGCTCGTCGTTGCGAGATGGTGGTGATTTGTTGGCGGAGGACGGGCTGGCGGAAGCTGTTTTGCACAGCGCGGAGGCCGAAGCGCGCAGACATGATGGGAGAGGTGGACGTGAACTTGGAGGCTCAAGTCGAGGTGTGGATCGTACTCGACTGTCTTTGTTGGCAATGGTCGAGTCGGAAGATGTTGGGTGGAAGGGAGAGACTGGGCGGTGGTAGGAGGAGGTACGGTAGACAAGTAGGAGGTACGTAGTACCTCCTAGGTTGTTCAAGAGAGGGTGGAGGTCGAATGCTATGCTTGGCAGGGCCAGCAGCGGGCTGACCATTCACCTCGAGCCACTCACTACACACTACAGTCTTCATCACCTTCTTCCAACCCCGACAGTCTCTCGTCCAACGCGCCACACTCTCGCCATGTCGAGCAAATACGCCTTCTCCAAGGCACTCAAGGAGCTGCGATTCCACCACTGTCAGACGTCCGAACACTCCCATGCCGTCCGGTACATGTCGACCACTTGAGTACAGCAGCATCTCCCTGGCACGCACGTCGCTCACCTTTATCCCCAGGTCCTTTCTCACGCGCGCCTATCCCACCATGAAGCATCACAACCCCTATACGCCCATTTTGATCCGAGAAGCTATGGGCTTTGAGCCTCGAGTGATTGCGCGATATGAGTTTGGACGGGAGCAGGCAGAGGATCTCAAGGGTAAGAAGTCTCTCTCTCTCTCTCTTTAGAGTACTTGTTCTAGAGTACTTATGCTTGTGGGATAGGACTGGATGATAAAGGCATCGAGGACAAAATCACTGCACTGGTCAAAGGGCAATAGTGGGGAGGGAGGGATGGAGGGATGCAAGGGAAGGGAAGGGAAGGGAAATGACAGCAGCGGAAAAGTAGGAGTGAAAGCTGCTTCTGAGTATGTGCATATTGTACAGTATGAAAGGCGCTGCGAACGAGACACATGATACCCCCGATATCTGTTCACTTTCAAGCTCCCACCTCTCCAAATCGATACTGCGCCCAACTCATACTTCCCTCGGGCAACGTCCATAACTGCTTCCCAGCCTCCTCACTCGCGGCCCCAGCACCGACATAAATCGGCAACAAATGCTCAAAGGTCGGATGAGCCATTCTCGCATCCTCCCGCCTCAACAATCCCGCCATAGCAGCCTGCCTCTCCTCCACCTTCCCCTCAACAGCCTCCTTCAGCGCGCGATCAAACGAATACACATAATCCAACGCGCCCGGCCTTCCCCACGCACGCGCCATGTCCCGCAAATTGTGCACTGCCATGCCCGACACAATAATCTGCACGCCTTCGTCGCGCAGCGAGGCCACGGCGCGACCGAGTTGGTAGTGCCGATGGGGATCGTGGTGGTCGGAAATGGACACTTGCACAATCGGCACGTTTAACGGGTTGTGCGTCGGTGAGAAGGCGCATTGAAAGGATGCCCACACGCCGTGATCGAGCCCGCGATGCACTCCTTGCACGGGGATTCCTGCGGAGCGGATTTTTTCGATGATGTGTGCTGCGAGTTGCGGAGAGCCTGTGTGCGGGTATTTCATCTTGTAGTAATGGGCCTGGTTTGAGGTGAGTGTGAGAGTCAGAGAGAGTCAGAAAGAGAGAGAGAGAGAGAGAGAGAGGAGGAGGTA
>JH792503.1:84297-97720 GCA_000291705.1 Sphaerulina populicola P02.02b
GTAGAGGAGAAAAAAAGAACTCACAAGAACCCCCTCAAAAATCTCCTTTCCGCCCCGAAAATTCGCATGTTCGGAGCTGTCGAATGAGAGAGTGGATGCTTCGGTGTAGAAGGTTTGCAATTCGCTGCGGCGGGGAAGAGTGTCCCAGAGGAGATAGTTTTGGGTGATGAAGGTTTCTGTGGAGATGTTATTGTTGTTATTGTTATTATTATTATTATTATTATTATTATTATATGTGTACTTTGTTTTTTTGGGTTTTTAGTTGTTGAGGGGGGGTTTTGGGAGGAGGGAGGGAATATCACATACCGCCGAGTTTGTAGATGCTGCTACTGCTGCTGCTGCTGCTGCTACTGCTACTCGCTGTTGGTTTTGGTAAAATAGGGGGGATTGGGGGTTAGGCTGATGGATTTATTTATTTATTTATATATACGTGTGTGTGTGTGTGTGTGTGTGTAACTTACCCATTGTCTGATTTTCGCAGTGATGATGATGATGATAATAATAATATTGTCGTTCTTCTTCTTCTTCTTCTTCTTGTTCTTGTTGTTGTCGTTGTCGTTCTTGTCAACAGGATAAAATAAGGTAGGGAGAGTTCAACAACTGTATCTATCTATACCCAAGGGACAGAAGACCAAACAACCGATGACGAGTAAGCTTACTACCTTACCTTACCTTACCTTACCTTACCTTACCTTCCATGTTCCATGTTCCATGTATCTTTCCAAAAAAGAAACTCTGATAGATACGAATTTATGTATGTATGTATGTATAGCCCCGCCGTCGCTCTGCGATGGGATGCCTACGCCTACGCGGCTACGCCTACGGGCGCCGTGCGGTGGAAAGAAGAAAAGTCATTTGTTTTTGAAAGACAAGATATCCAAAAGGGGTAGGTATTTGCGAGGTATGGATGGGGTTGGTGGGAGGGAATTGGTCTTTTTCTTCTTCTTCTTCTTCTTCTTCTTCTTCTTCTGCTAAAAAACAATTATACTAGGTATATTACGAATTAATCTACTACTTCACTCCAACTTTTTCATCAACAACAAAACCGCACAATCTCCCCCTTCCAACAACTTCATGTACCTACACACTCAGCGTCTGATTCCACATACTCTCCACCGTCACCCCATCCACCCACGTCCCCTTGGTCTCATCCTTTTGCACCGTATATCCCACCTGCCTCGTCTCGCCCCGAGCCAACCAAAACCCATTACTCTCAAAATGGACGACAGCACCCGCTGGATAGTCCAACCACACCCAGGCTGCAACCCCCGAGGTCGCGGTCACGCTAAAGACGTTCGCGTACGCATCGTAGCGGAGTTGTAAACCGGGATCGACGAGTGCAGCGTCTTTGAGAGGGCGAGGATGGAACCAGTTCTCCGATTGGAACGTTTGGACGACGTCGGCGGCGCTGTTGGGCAGTCTGCCTTGGACGGAGATTTGCATGCGCAGCAGGGCGTTGGTGTCGTCGTGGGAGAGAGTCTGCAGCGTGGAGGTGGTGTTGGTTTGGAGGACTTTGGTGCTGTTGAGAGCGCCGATGGTCACGGGTACGGCTCCGGCGCCATCTGAGGCGGCGACATGTTCTAGTTTCGCGCCGGACCAGTCGTACCATTCAAAGGTGGCAGTGCCGTGGACGGATTCCCATAGATCAGAAGTGGCCCAGATGCTCAAGTTGCCCGTGGCGCGATCAAAGTACGGAGCGATGATGACGGGCTCGTAGGCTGCTTTGGCAATGTAGTGGAGCACTTTCCAGCGTCCGTCGTATTCGACTCCGGCCCAGGTGGGTGCGGACCAGATGTCTTCGAGTTGCCAGTATAAGCTCCCCATGCAGCGGTTGGGGAGGCCGCTGCCACGGCGATAGAACTCGATTTGCGAGCGGTAGAACTCTGCTTGGAAGATCTGCGTGGCGTGACACCATGCGGAGAAGTTTCCAATGGGGTCCGTTTTGCTCGGAGTCGGGTACCACCCTTCTACTGCAGTCGTCATTTGAGCCTGTCCGACGAGCGATTTCGTCAGGTTGGTGGTGTCGAGGTTGCCGGGAGGGTTGTGTTGGTTCCGGAGGAGGATGGTGGTGCTGTTGAAATACAGATCCGACTCGGCGATTTGTTGGCGCCAGGATTGCAGAGATGGCATGCTGTGGTAGCCAAACTCGTTCGAAAAGCGGCCGATGGGGTATGAAGTGGTGTTGCCGAGGAATTCCGAGTTGTAGTTGTAGTAGTCCGTCTCTCCGTAGACGTGGCCGTCGGTCTTGTTGTTGTAGCGTTGGATCATGATTTCTTCCGCAGGAGCGCTGTGGTTGAGCGACAGCCAGCCATTCGAGGTGGAACTGGGCTGGTAGCTGATACTCTTGCTGTTCTCATATACAGCAGGGAGGAGAGTATGGAGGAACAAGGCCTCATACTCGGCCTGGTATCGTGGGTAATCTTGTGGTGCTAATGTGTTGGCGTTGGGCAGCTCCAGATTTTCCATTTCGTTGCCGCCTGCCCAGAATGCGAGTGATGGGTGATGGTTGATTCTTCGCACTTGGTACTCTGCCTCTGCTCGGACATTGGCGAGGAACTCTGGGAATACCGGGTACAGCGCACAGCCGAATTCGAATTCGGACCACAGGAGCAAGCCTTTCTCGTCGGCCAGATCGTACATGAAATCCGGCGAGTATGCACCACTGGACCACACGCGAAGCATGTTCTGGTTACCAGCAATGGCGGTATCGAAGAGATCCGAGATGCGCTGTGCAGTGACGGTCGGCCAGAAGACATCCGGGGGGATGAAGTTGGATCCTTTGGCGAAGAAGGGTTTCCCGTTGATCTCAAAGTGCCAGTTATTGCCGGGAGCAATTCCCAACGCCAGCTCCTCACTGCTCACGGGGTTTCCATTCAGCACAATCGTCCGGAAGCCCACCCGCTTCGTCACGGATGCCAAGTTCGTGCCAGTGGCAGACATGAGGTCGATGGTCATGTAGTACAGCGGTTGTGCGCCCATCTTGACGGGCCACCACAGCTCCACGCTTCCATCCGGGATGGTGGTCAAGCCGGTCACTGCCGTTGCACTGATGGTGATGTTGCACAGCTCGCCCTGGGCAATGAGAGTGGTGTTGGCCCGGTCTGTGAGTCGGTATCGCACGGTGGCGCCCGACGGGGTCGATCCAAAGTAGTCCAGACTTGCATTGACCACCCATGGCTGATTCTGATCGGGCGGCAAGTTGTTGAGTTGGCCTTGTCGATAGATGTCCACGAGACTGTTGCGGATCTGTACTTGGTCCTGCTGCAGCTGGACCACCCATGCTGGTTGCCATGGACCGGCGGGAACAAAGGCAGGGCCCCAGTCCCAGCCGAAATCACTCTGTTCCTTGCGGACAAACCATCGATTCGGATACTGATACAGCTGCATCACCCCGTCCGGCCACGTCTCCTGGCCCGGCTCGTTGGCAATATCGTCGGCAATCTTGGCAGCAGATCCAAAGTTGATTTCGACCATCTGATCTTCCGGCTTGCAATTGGCGAGGAAGGCGGACACGTCGAACCAGTATTGACGAAACTGGTTATTCGTGCTGGCGACATGGTGGCCACAAAAGGAGATGCTGGTGAAGGTGTCGAGGCCATTGAACAGCAGCCACGTGCTGCTACCTCCACTAGCGTCGTCGTCGCCGGAGGACAGGCCGGAGATGGGGGCGGAGGTGTAGGTCCAGTTCTCAGCGACGATGAAGCGCAGATCGAAGCTGTTCTGGCCAAAGAGTGGATCTCCAATGACCTGGTTGTCGTGGAGGTCCAGCTGGACGTAGCTGGGGAGTTTGGCGGGCAGAGAGACGTTCAGCGAAGGATTCGAAATCGTCCAGCCGTTGCCAGCGAGACTAATGACGCGCTGTGCGTCGACGTGCCCGTGCAGCAGGTGTAGCCATGCCCAGGCATGATATCTGCTCCTCCACAGCAGACGCATAACTACGGTAGCACTATACGGGAACTGTAGGAGGTAAGAGAGAGTCTAAAAAGGAGTGAATGAGTGAATGAGTGAATGAATAGCACGACCAGACTACTAGTAATTGTAGGTCATTCACTGCTCGGCCCCTAGGAGGATTCATCTCCAATGATTGTAGACAGGTTGTGTTGTTTTTGCGGGGACCCTGGTGGCATTCGCGGGGAACTGTACCAATACTATAATGTTCTACCTAGGTCCTTGTAGGTATGCATCAATTCCAGAGCCGGCGGCTGTATAGGTGCTGACTGCTGCCGGAAAGGGTGGTCATGTCACGTAGAACTCGCGGTAATGAGCAGCGAGCAGCGAGCAGGGAGAGAGAGAGAGAGAGAGAGAGAAATTCCTCCTGTCTCCTGCGTGAATCTCCCTGATATCTCCCGCGTGAGTCTCCCTGATATCTCCCTGACATCTCCCTCCCGCGTGTCTCCCTGATATCTCCCTCCCGCGTGTCTCCCTGATATCTCCCTCCCGCGTGTCTCCTGCGTGTCTCCCTCGTGCATTCGAAGCCGCGGCGGTGAAGTGCATGATTCAGCGGCAGTGCAATGCCGACGCACAGACGTCGTGCACACTCTACCTCCCACCTCCTACACCATGTACATATACTCTCAAACTCTCTCGCAATCATCCGGGCGCACGCGTCGCACTCGCACTCGCAGCACCGAACCATTCTTTTGCGCTCATATGCACTTTTGAGGAATCTGGTGCAGCCTCTCATTGTTAGAAACCCAAAGGTACCTGAGTATACCTACTGACCTAGGTACTCCCACTGGAAACCATCGTTCCATTGCCATAGCTGTCCCTCGAAGCGAGAGCAGTGCGCGCTCCTGGCCCCGAATACAACCAACCTGTGCTCTCCGTCTGGACGCCATGCGCTTGCACCCACGTGCTGCCCACCTTCATTCATCGCACTTCACTTGGGAGCAATGCCGTGGAGGCCCCTTCCCTCAGGTGTGTCTCGCTCTCTTACCACTGCAAGCACTGGGGAAAACAATGGATTGTGCTAATTAGGTACATCCAGTCGCTTTCGCCATTGCCACCGCTCCCTTCACCGCCACCCAACAATTCGACCTCCCTCTGCAGATCGGCGACCACATCTACATTATCGAACAAGGCGGCAGTAGGAAAGAATGGTACCGCGGATACTTGGTTGCCCCTCCCGCCCTTCTCGCAGGTCTCAGCAGTGACCGCGCCCAGCAGTTAGAGCATCGAGTCTTTTCCGGCATCTTTCCTGCAAACTGCGTCGAGATACGCGAGTTCTTGGGAGATGGCCAGCTACACACCGAGCCGCTGGGTGGAGAGGACGGCACCGGCAATCGAGTTGCCCCTGGCGTGGAGGACACTGCCGACCCCCGACAGCGCAGGAAGAGCGAGGCATCGGTAGCACGTCGAAAGAGCAAGCGACTGAGTCGGCGACAGAGCACGCGCGCCCTGGTGAAGGCGAGAAAATCCATCTTCTTGTCCTCGGATGAGCCCTTGCCCAAGGATCCCAATGCCCCCAAGCCCCTTGCTCCCGTGCCACTCCTTCGCGTGGGCGATGAGTCGGGCTTATCTGCCATAGAACCTCTGGTTGATGAGATTGCCTCGTGTCTGCGAGAGTGGCACGATGCGCGTCTGCACGAGATGCTCCTGGCCCGCCGCTACACCCAGCTCGCACAGGTGGAAGAGCTCGTGAAGAGGGTCGATGTGGCGCGGAATCAGCTCATGCACGATTTCTTGACCCAGAAAGAGCTGCTGGTACTACGAGAAGACACTGTGTGGGATCTGGTGGCGGGAAACAAGATGCTGAGCGACGAAGTCATTGTGCGCAGTCCCACCGAAAAGGGCCGCATCTTGACTGCCGACGACTCGGTCGTGGAGATGACCAAGTTACAGGCGAACATGAGCATCCTCGACCGACCTCCCAAACCTCCCTCAGACCAACACATGCTGCACCATCTGTTGGTCGACGCACGCAACCTGGTCAGCGAGGCCGACCAACCGGGCATTCTCTACGTGAGCCTGTTCACCAAGGAGCATGGCGAGAAACCAGTGCCGGTCAGTGAGAGCTTTGCCATATCTCTTCCCGTGCCAGAAACCACACCCACCGCCTCTGAGGATCAGCCTCAAACATTGTTCGTCAACCTGAGTAACACCGACATTGGCACCGGTGCCGAGACGCGCTCGTTGTATGTCGTGTTCAAGCTATTGCGGGATGAGCCTGTCCGGCAGACCGTCTATGGGCAAGCATTCACGCATACAGCAGCGAAGCCATCTCTGCTGCACAGTGGTGCCCATGGGAACTCGCAAACCAGCTCCAAGGGCCGACTTAGCGTATTCGGGAGCACGAGGAAGAAGAGCGACCACAGCCGCAATATCTCTACCGCGAATGGCTCACGACCGGACACGGCGCACTCCCAGCAATCAGATCGATCGAGGACATCGAGCAGAACACCTTCCGATACCCGAGCCCCGAGCGAGACGAAGTTGGTGCGACGCTGTGTCGGTCTGGGTGCAATCGACGTGACAGAGCTCGCCCAGGGCCAGAGCAGCGCCGACACTACAGTCACGCTCTGGACACCCACCTCATCTGCGGGCAACGATAAGAACGACGAAAGCGAAGGCTGGTCTGAGATTGTCCGCGAGCTTGCACGCAGCGCCACGGGTGGCTATGCCCGCGTGGGCATCATGAAACGTTTGGATGTGTTTGTCAAGGCTTTTGCTACTGCTGACTTGGAAAGTCTCATTCGAAATACCCCGACGTTGCTACACAAGGTCTTCTTGACCCCCAAGCTGGGCTTCTCCGGCGTGCCTACCGAGAAGCGAAGTGACATCTACCTCACTCTGAGTGAGCCACGGATGCCACGCAATGCGACCTTGGCGCATTCCAAGTTTGGCGCGGTGCCGGTGAATCAACGGTGTCAGACGAGTCTGTCGAACTTGCAGCTGACGTTGGAGGTCCGGCGCGCGTCGGGAGAACGCTTCGAAGACTGCATCTTTACATCTGCAAACCACCAAGGACAGACGGCGTGGCGGACCACGGGAATTGAACCGGGCGAGGGCTGGAACCAGACCATCAGGCTCGCCATTCCTGCCGAGGAAGTCCCCGGAAGCCATGTAGTGATGAGCATTGCTGATTCGCCCAACTTTCCCTTTGCCCTGGCGTGGGTACCTTTGTGGGAATTCGACGCCTTCGTTCGTGATGGCGACCATCAAGTGTCACTCTACGTGTACGACGAATATTCGAGCAGCATCATTGGCGGCAAAGGCGCATATCTGGCCCTTCCTCCGTGGCACAACAGGAATGACGCTCTCCAAGCCAACGCGGCAACAGTATCATTGCGCACATTTCTGAGCAGCACCGAGTATTCGCAGGACCCCACCTTGCTCGGTGTCCTGCACTGGAGAAACTACCACGGCGATGGCCTCCAGGAGCTCCTCGAGCGGTTTCCATATGTTCCCGAGATTGAAATCGTGAAGATGCTGCATGGTGTGTTTGCCGTCATGTTCGAGATCTTGCACGAATACGAAGACATTGCGGACTACGAAGACCTGATCTTTCACAATTTCGTCGTCGTCCTGGGCATTGGACGCGATAAGCGTTTCGACCTGGGAAGCATCATCGAGGACTATGCTACCACACGGCATGACTGGCCGAGGGCAAGCAAGTCCCTCGCACGAGCCTTCCACCGACTGGTGTCTCGCAACATGGATCCGGATGCTTCTCGCAAGCTTCGAGCGGCCTTCAAGGTGGGCGACCAGATGTTGAAGCTGATTGTCGATTCGATGAAGCCGACCCCCGAGACCAATCGTGAGGAAGAGCTCAATGGCGACTTTCCACCAGACCGTCGGGGCGAGCTGCAGGAGGAGCTGCAGAGACTGTTTGTGGCGGTCATGGCACTCCTGCGCAATCCCATGCCTGTCCTGCTGGGCACACAGACGCTCCTCGTGCAACGCTTCCATACGTGGCTGCCGGAGCTGACACCACTCATGACTCCCGTGGAGATTCTCGAGGTTGCCACGGACTTGCTGGATTCTTGTGCTCATGCCCGAGGCAAGATGGCGCTGTACCGGCTGATTCTCATCGTCAACTACAGTCAGCTCGATGTGTTCAAAGCGCCCGAGACGCGCGCGAATCTCACGGCGAGCACCTTTGGCTGGCTGGAGCCCTACTGGGGTTGGGTGCCGGAACCGGATCAGCAGTGGCGCGACTCGGTGCGATTGTGTTGCGCCGTGGTTGCCACTCAAATGGAACATTTGGGTGAGGAAAGCTGCCAGTATGTGCCCAAACTTGCCGAGTCATATGGCGTGCTGCAGGAACAGCCGCGTCGCCCCAAACGGGTCTTTAGCATGCTCTTTCCAACCAGCTATCCATTCCCGACCAAACGTACGGACAAAGACATCGATGTGGACGAGGCGATGCTCGAGATTGCAGCCCTCATATCGGCAGCGCTCACATCGGATCGCAAGTTGTATTTTGATGCCCATACCGTGGATATTCCTGGTGTGCTCGCGCAATCACTCGAAGTCAGCCAAAGCATTCTCTCGTGTCAAGCGTTCCCGCGCAGCTGGCTGAGTCTGCTGGTCAGTCACCACCGGTACAGCATTACGGCGCTGGAGCGCATCGAAGAGGTCCTGATCGAAGGTCTGCCTGATATTTATGCTCCCAATGCTGCCGAAGCCTTTGAATTCGACACGTCCATGTGGCGCATCTTCTTCAATACCCTCTTCGCCGCTCTCGGCAGTCCCGCACTCGCCATGGAAACCTTTCCTGAACAAAAACGACGAGCAGTCTGGAAGATTGCGGGCGACGTTCGCGAACTGGGTGCCAACCTGCTCAAGCGCAGTTGGGAGGCGATTGGCTGGGAAACGGACGATCTTGAAAAGCGACTCTATGGATTCGACCGCATGGGCGGTTATCAAGTACAGTTTGTGCCGGAGCTCGTCGCACCGATCGTGGAGCTGTGCCTCAGCGTGCATGGAAGTCTTCGTGGTGTGGCCATTGAAGTGCTGCGCTCCATGATCATTAGTGCGTGGCAGATTGATCAAGACCTGTCGTTGATTCAGACTGCAATGATTGACTGTCTCGACAAGCTGTGCAAAGACAAGACGGTCACGGATAGCATGCTGCAGAAGACGTTTGTGCCGGAGATGCTCGAACAGTTCCAGCCGCTGCAGAACACCGTCGAGGACAGTCTGTACAATGCCGTGGTGGACATGTTTAGCAGGATCCAGGAACTGCTAGAGATGCTGGCGAGCGTGCATTCGGGCAAATCGGTCGTCAACGACGCAAGCCGACTGGTGGATACGCTGCGTCTTATGGAGTTTTTGAAAGATGTGCAGTCCGAAGATGCGTATACTCGCTACGTGCACCAGCTCGCCAATATGCAGATTGCCGCTGGGAACATGACCGAAGCCGGTCTGGCCATCCAGATGCACGCCGATCGCCACGAATGGGACCCCAACACCAATGTTCCCGCCCTCAAAGAATCCGAGCTGCCGGCACAATCGGCCTTTGATCGCAAAGAGGCCTTGTACCTTCGCATGTGCCAGCACTACGAAAAGGGCCAGTCGTGGAAACGGGCATTGGCAGCATATCGTGAACTCGCGCACCAGTACGAGCTGAACTCGTTTGACTATTTCAAATTGGCTCGGACACAGCGCGCGATTGCTGGTGTTCAAGAGCGCATCGCTCGTGGCGATCGCACGAGCCCACGCTACTTTAGAGTCATCTACCGCGGGTTGGGCTTTCCGGCCACGCTCCGGGACAAGCAATTCATCTTTGAAGGGTATCCGACAGATCGACTATCGATGTTTGAAGAGCGCATGCAGCAGCTTCATCCATCGGCTCAGATTGTACGCGGTGGCGCCGAACCGGGCGTGGAAGGACAATTCTTGCAAATCTATGCGGTGAGTGCCAACAAGGACATTGAGCACATGGTGTTTCAGCGCACCAAAGTGTCCCAAGCAGTGCGAGAATACAATTTGGTCGCCAATCCACGGAAATTCGCCATGACTTCGAGACACCCTGCGCGTGATCTTCCCATTACCGAACAGGTCGTCGAGAAGGTCATTTATACCGCAGCAGAGGAATTTCCTACCATCCTTCGACGCAGCGAGATTGTCAAGATTGAGACGGTCACTCTGCTGCCCATCGAAGCTGCGATTGAGCGCACGACGCGCAAGACTCAAGAATTGCTGGCGATGGAGAAGCGCATTGCCAAGAGCATCGACCATGAAGGCACCATGTCGAGGCTCACGGAAGACTTGATGAGCTCTGTGGACCAAGATTCCGACTCCAGCGTCGCACGCTACCGTGGCCTTCTTCCCGCTTCCGAGGCCGCCGCAGACACGCTCTCTCTCGACCCTTCAGTCTATTCACGATCCACGGACCCGCCGCTCGAACCGGTGCAAAACGCATTGAAAGTGGCTCTCCTGGACCATGCAGTGGCCATCAGACGTTGTCTGGCCTTGTACAAGAGGCCGCAATACCTGCCGATCCGAGCCGAGCTTCTACCACGCTTTGAAGCCACTTTCCAGCACGAGCTGGAAATTCTCTTTCCACAGCGAGAACTGCGACTGGATGAAGAGGACATTACACCACGAAACTCCATTGAGGATGCGCACATTGCACTGACCGCTGCTGCGAACGAGCAGCAGCAGCAGCAAGCACAAGCGGGAGCTCAACAAGACGATCAGCACGAACCGGAAAAGCGATTTGGACGTCGTCGATCCATCCCCTTCCTGCGCTCCGGTTCGAGAAGAGGTCGCGGAAATTCAGAAAGTAATGGCGATGGGGGCGATGGGAGGCAGTCTCGTGGGGGAAGCCGGCATGGAGCAACACAGCGAAGCAACAGTCGACTGAGCATGTTTCGTGTTGGCAGCAGCGAGCAGTCGCAGCAGCAGCAGCAGCAGCAGCATGGCGACGATGAGCGGAAATTGGGGGAGACGTGGAAGATGGAGAGAAGAGGCTCATTGAGGAAGAGGTTGAGCTTCTTTGGTCCGAAAGGTGATGATGATTAGGAATCTTGTTCATCGTGGGAGACTTTGGACAAGTTCGAGTGTTTGGTGGTGGGAGAAGTGGACGTGTGATGATTGTATTATTCTCGTGATACCCCTTAGAGCATATGGCCACCACAGTAGCAGTAGTAACTAATGGTAGATTTTTCTTTTTCGCTTTCGCATTCGAGCGAGCGCATATGTGTAGAGAAGACATGACCCTGTTGCACGTGACCCGAGCCCTGTCCATCACCCACGATCTTCTGGAGTGCTTACTTCAGCTTTCCCAATGATACAACCACAACACCGACCATAACAATTCCTTTGACTAGCACCGCCGCCTCCTCCTCCTCGTCGTCCTCGTCGTCGTCGCCATCTCACCTTTCATCAGAACGGTCTCTCGCTCACTCGCCCCTCCTCCGCTCCACTCCACTCCGCTCTCAGACCTCTCACCTCACTACTTTCAGCATCTACGTTTACTTGGTGGAGGAAACGAAAAAGAAAGGAGAAGGAGAAGGAGAGAAGAGAAGAGAAGAGAAGAATGTTATTCTTCAGCTTCTTCAAAACGCTGGTGAATCACGAAATCACAGTGGAATTGAAAAACGACATTTCGATCCGGGGCACGCTGAAGAGTGTGGATCAGTATTTGAATATTAAATTGGATGATATTTCGGTCGTGGAGGAGTTGAAGTATCCGCATTTGGTAGGTTTGGATCTGGGGGGGGGATATGGGAGGATGGAAGGGAAGAGGAGAAAGCTAATGGAATCAATCATAGAGCTCGGTCAAGAATGTCTTCATTCGAGGCAGTGTGGTGCGATACGTGCATCTGCCTGCTGCGGCGGTAGACACGCCTTTGTTGGAGGATGCGACGAGGAGAGGTACGTTGTCGTCATCTCATACGAAGCGTGATAGCCCCGCGGGGAGAAAAGAGCACACGGGACGAGATTGGATACTGATCTACTTTTTGGTGTACACAGAAGCTTCACAGACTGCTGCAAAGGCCAAGGCGGGCTGAGCGAGGCAATTCCTGACGATTCGAGGATACCACCATTCATCGAGGAACCTCTGGAGGAGATTGAGAGGGAGAGGGAGAGGGACAGAGAGAGGGAGACTGAAAGTGCTGCTGCTACTGCTGCTGGGACTTGAGTGTCCACGAGACAGCGGCAGTGTTGTGACCCGACTTGAGGTCAGAGAAAAATCCTGCCTTTGAGACAGCCAAGGCAAAGGCAAAAAGGCGAGACATGATGGCTACGCAGACGCGCACAGTGTGGCCCCTCACGTGCGAGACCCAACGGGGGTGTAATGTGCCACGACGAGGTGGTCTCATAGCATGTTTTACGAACAGTTCTGGTTTCCCTTTCCATGCCGTCCGTTCTCGCCACTATTCTTGGATCTTCCCTTGTGCCTCTTTGACACTGGATATTGAATCTCACAGGCCTCGGTGTTCCTGTCTCTGTTTCAGCTACTTGTGATTTGCACCACAACTCCAACTGGACTTGGGAGTGTAGGTAGTGACTACCTATTCCATGTGTGTGTGTTTCTCAGAAGTAGGTAGGTAGGTAGGTAGGTAGGTAGGTAGGTAGGTGCTTTGTTGTTGTAGTACAATTGCATGGTTTACATGTACCCTTGCACCGCATTTCTTTCAAACTGAAACGGGAAGCGACATGTTAAGAAGAAGACAAGGAAAAATCAAGGCATGTGTGTGTGTGTGTGTGTGTGTACATGAAAGTCGGTATAAGAGAGAGGGAGAGAGGGAGAGAGGGAGGGTGCTGCATACATACGGGTGAGTATCATCTTCTTCATCTTCTTCATCTTCTTCTTCTTCTTCTTCTTCTTCAGCTGTAGCACCAACGACAACGACAACGACAACGACAACAAGCCAGAGAGAAAAAGAGAAGAAAGAGAAGAAAAAGAGAAGAAGAAAAGAAAAGAAACCACCCTTCGATCCAACTCTCTTCTCCCTCAAATTCCACATCTACATCATGCTCCTCCTCCTCCTCCTCCTCTTCCACTCTTTTTACAATATACCTTTTTGCAAACTATTCCTATTGTTCGCAATAACAACAGCCACAACAGCCACAGCAACAACAGAAGCAGCAGAAGCAGCAGCAGCAGAAGCAGAAGCAACTTCTGTAGTACAAGTGAACAATTTCTGTCGCGAATCCTACTGGGTCACGGTGATGAATGGCACGTTTGGTGTCGAGGGGAATGGGACGTGGGAGTTGTTGAGTGCTTGGTGAGTTTGGGGGAGAGAGAAGGAAAGGAAAGAGAGAGAGGGGGGGAGAGAGAAGGAAAGGAAAGAGAGAAAGAATATATTTGGGTCAAATCTAACCTCTACCCCCTATTCTACCTATAATTTTTCTGCTATTCAGGGCTTACGAAACCCCTATTGTCGGAAAAGGAAGTCAGTTTCTCTCTCTCTTTCTTTCTTTCTTTCTCTCTTTCTCTCTCTCTCTCTCTCTCTCTCTCTCTCTCTCT
>JH792503.1:100610-136076 GCA_000291705.1 Sphaerulina populicola P02.02b
GTCTCTCTCTCTCTCTCTCTCTCTCTCCTTCTCTCTCCAGAAACCAACAAAAGACACAAGAGAATTGCACCGTCAAAAAAACCAAAAAGGCAACTATTAGAAAACAAGTAAGCAAGTAAGGTAAGCAAGGTAAGGTAAGGTAGATAAGTACATGTAAGTAAGTAAGTAAGGTAAGTAAGTAACCTCCTACCTCCTAGTCTCTAGTCTCCCCCTAAGGGTAAACTTGGTGTGGCAAGCCAAGAATGCGCCGTTTCTGCTGAGCCACGCGGTCGGCGTCAAAAACAAAAAAAGAAAAAACAATCTTTGTAAGGTAGGTGGGAGGAGGTAGGAGGTACCTCTGTAGAGGATTCTAGTCGTGTTCTGTGTGTCAGAAGTCGGAGAAAAGCCAACAAAAAAAAATGTTTTGTTTTTGTTTTTGTTTTTGGTATATTCACCTCCTTTTTTTCCCCTTTTCCCTAACCTCCCTCCATCCCATCTCATCCACCATCCCATCCACCATCCACCATCGCAGCACCTCTTTCTTTCTTTCTCTCTCTTTTTCTTCCCGCCGAGGAAAAGTCAGAAGAACATGAACAATTCTGACACATATATTCCATTCCAAGCGAAGGCAGCAGCAAGTGGGTACACCACCACCACCACCACACACCAACACTACCCGCAGACAGACAAAGTGACACAACACTAGAGTGAACTAGTAAGAAGCAGGAAAAGTGAGACGAGAAGCAGAACCAATCGTGAAACCGTGAAACCCCCCTTTCTCCTTTTCTCCTGTTCAAGAGAGAATCCCCGAGCGGGAGGGGCTTGGATGCTTGGGGGGCTTGGATGCTTGGATGCTTGGATGCTTGGCGCTTTGGTTTACCTCCCTCCCTACCTCTTACCGTACATACCTACCTCTTACCGTACATATTGACACCGGAGGTATATTCCTATAAACAGGTTTATGTACATGTATACTTCGGCGACAGCTACTTTAGGACAAGGTACATATGTACACAACTTCAAATGCGCAGGAAAAAGTGTTATGTACCTAGCCGCTACTCGCAGGACTTAGGTAGTTATGACTGTATATGTAGTAGTGAAGCGCGCTATACTATTGTTCGGTGGATATATATATATACTTCCGCTTTCTGTACTACTGATTGAATATCTTATATATATAGTGCTCGTAGGACAGATTGCGATCGAGTAGATTAGGCGGCGATACTCTTAGTACGGGTACGTATAAGTAGTCGGACTAGACTATACGGCACTCTGTCTGCCGTCGAGAGCTACGAGTCCATATTATGGCTGCGTTCGAGGCGGTTTAGATCCGCTGTGCTGCTATGGACACATACGCCAACAGACATTCAGGCATGGCACCTACGCCGAGAGTCTGGGCGACTCAAGGCAGCAGCATCTGTGCCACTACGGTCCACCGTCCACTCCAATACGCAGACGCGGCGAGCATGTCTTCACCCGATTGCAGGGCGATTGCAGGTCCTCGTCCGGGTTCCGACCAGTGGTCGAGTGGCGACACATCAAATGGGTTCACCATGGCGCGGCTAAATGAGACATCACACTCCAGGAGGCTGCTGCACGTCCTCTTGGGCTGCCTTGATGGCTCTGTATCGCAGAATGGAGTAAACGATGAAATGCTAAACGCTTCATCGCTCACCGGGTCGCGCGCATTTCTTGCTGCCCGTCAGTCCCTGCAATGTGTCCAGGCTCGCGGAAGACTGCCGTCATTGCCTCCTCGAGTATCTGCATCCCTTCATCAATCTCCGCATCGGAAATGATGAGCGGTGGGACGAATCGGAGAGTGTTCGTGCCGCAGGTGATGACCAAGAGACCTCTCTCACGCGCAGCTGTAATGACTGGCGTGGGGTCGGCGCTCAACTGCAGACCCAGGATGAGCCCACGACCGCGGACTTCCTGCACAACATCTGGGAAAGCTTCGTGGATCCGAGTGAAATGCTGACGGAAGCGCGCTTCCTTCTTCAGCACATCTTGCTGTAACTCCGGGTCTGCAAGTCGACTGACAATGTAATGTGCCAATCGGCATCCCAGTGGGTTGCCACCATACGTAGTACCGTGATCGCCAGTCACAATCTTGCTGGAGACGTCTTCTGTCACCATCGTCGCACCAATGGGGAAACCATTGCCAAGAGCCTTTGCGGTAGTGACCACGTCCGGGTGTGCTTCTTTGGGAAGGGCGGCGTGAGCCCACAGCTTACCAGTGCGTGCAAGACCACATTGAATCTCGTCGTGGATAAGCACGGCGCCCACTTCTGTGCAGCGCTTGCGGAGCGCGAGCAGGAATTCATGAGAGGCGACGTTGACTCCACCCTCTCCTTGTATAGGCTCAACAATCACACCACATGTCTGATCGGTCACGAGCTCGTTGATTCCAGCAATGTCGTTGTATGTGCCGTACTTGAATCCGGGGATCATGGGCGAAAAAGGTTTCTGATATTTGGGGTTTGGCGTGGCCGACAGTGATCCCATCGTACGTCCATGGAACGCACCTTGGAAGCTCACCAACTCATACTTACTGCCATCTGGCTGGATGCTGCGTCCGTACTTTCGGGCAAACTTGATCGCAGCCTCATTGGCCTCGCTCCCAGAGTTGCAGACGAAAACACGAGCAGCATTGAAGCCACCAGCCTCCCTGGTCTTCTCAACCATGAGCTGGCTGAGCGCACCCGTCCACGGGTTGTAGTACAGATTCGAGCTGTGTACCAAGGTCTGCGACTGCTCATATAGGATCCTGCTCATCTGGGCGTCACAGTGTCCCAGAGCATTGACAGCAATGCCCGCGGTGAAGTCCAAGTATCGTCGGTTCTCAATGTCCCAGATGTAGCAGCCCTCGCCTTTGTGAAATACCGGAGGTGGTCGGACATAGGTAGGAACCATGAATGGCGCGTATGAGTCGACGAGGCGTGCGGTCTGTGAGTCGGACGACGGGTCTGGTGTACGAAGAGATGCTTCTTTCTGCACTGTAGTCAGCCATGTCCTCCTCTCTATGACCCCTCGCGCAGTCTTACCTCAATGGCATGCTTCTGCCCTGCTGGCAGACTCGACTGCGCCGTCGCTACAGAAGCATAGCATCTGCGAGGCGCGGCAGTGGTATTCCCCGCCTGCGAGCGTAAAAGCGCGCCAACACGCTTGCTGCATGTGCGAATGGACATGTTGGCTTGCAATGTGTGTCAATGTATCGTGAACAAGCAAAGCACAGCGAAGAAGAGCAGGAAAAGGAGTCGTGTAGTGACTGCAATGCGAGATTTTTTTGAATTGCATCACGACCCCGGGTAGATGGCAGCGATAGCGACTTCGGCGACAGCGGCTTCCCGTCTTCTTTACTCTCGTCTTTATACAACCTTATCTCTCAACTTGAACCACGCCTAAACCACCTCTCTGCATATGCCATTCTGTCTACGTCGACAATGTCAGCTGCTACCG
This sequence comes from Sphaerulina populicola P02.02b, assembly GCA_000291705.1. Taxonomy (NCBI): domain Eukaryota; kingdom Fungi; phylum Ascomycota; class Dothideomycetes; order Mycosphaerellales; family Mycosphaerellaceae; genus Sphaerulina; species Sphaerulina populicola. The sequence continues at coordinate 104,049 of JH792503.1, forward strand.
CCAAGGAAGCGGGATCTATAGTCAAGACTATCATCCTTATAATTATACATCTCCAAAGGAGACAATAGAGGCGTAGTCACAGTACAGATGGAGAGCGGCCTCGAGCCCGAGAGCACTAGCCGAAGAGCACTGCTGCAGCAACTTTTTCCCGATCGTGCCATACACCAATCAACTATAAGCAGAGACACTCTACGGCGGCAATGTCCAACAACTTCCTCGAGCCTTGGGACAGCGCAACACATTCTCGTAGCCAGTGTCCGCATGCCGTTTTCAGCATTCCGAGGAGTCCAAGCATTTGCGCTTGGCGCCACGCTGGTGGCTTGCAGCCCATGCGGATGAAGCGTAATAGGAGGTACCAGAACGGAGGTTCAACAGAGCGCTGGACCAGTCAAGCCCACGTGCGGATACATGTCCATGTACCGTGGGCGTGCAGCGCCCGCATGAGCTGCTGTTGAGATGAAAGAGCACTATCGAAAGAAAGTTGGCTACCTAGGCATGACAAACACAGCTTGATCGCCAACTCGACGCAGCGGAAAGGTGTAGGTAGTTTGTGCATGTCCGTCCTTTATCGAATACGACTAAAAGGTACAGCGTTCTACTTGGCGCCTTGTCCGGGGCACAAGATCTCCAAGTTTCCATGGAAGCGTTCGCCTAGAGAGTCATGATGGTCTTGGTCTTGCCATGTTTTGATCAACGTGCTGCTCGCGTGCAGCTTACAACTTCTTTCTGCGGAATAACTCTCCTACCAAGAAAAAAAAAGAAAGGAAACTTGCCTCGGGTATCGTCTCGACGAGTCACCGATTTTGGGCAGCTTGAAGGCTGGCGACGATAGGTCGTTTAATGCAGCCTGATATCGTCGATAGGCCGTAGGTAAGTAGAGTTCTGCATTTTGCGGAGAGGTGGCTTGAGTTGCAGTACCAAAAGACCTGTCTGGGCTCACAAGCTTGTGTCTAGAAATTAGGTCTATAAGCTCTTAGCGCAGACGACTACCCCAGACCTCCGCAACCACCACATGGGAAACGCGGGGATATAGGCATTGCGCTCATCTGCCGACTGGTATCGTGCCAGAAATAAGGCTTCGAGGCGTATTCTAGCTCGCAGCCCACGTGTGGATGGATGTACGTGCGTGGTGTCTTGTGACCTGTTGAGATGGAAAAGTGCCAGGAGGAGGGAGGTAGCGGATGGCATTGTATGTAGGACAGTGCAGCATAAAGCTGCTGGGGTCCCAGGTCTGATTGCAGGCCTACATTTCTCAGCTTGTCATCATCATCATCATCATCATCATCAAGTGTGCTCTCACTCATCCTCGCAAGAATACGCACGCCCTCTTGCTACCTACCTACCGTACCTACTACCTCACGACCGTTGGTAGGGTTTTGCCATGGCCACCATGGCTGACCACGACCAAGAGAAGACCGGAGTCGTCTATCTCGAACGAACGAGCTCCGATGACTCCACTGTCGACGACCGTCTCCACTCCCTGACTGCAGAGGAGCAGAAGAAGCTGATCCGGCGCATCGACATCCGGCTAGTTTTGACATTGGGCTGCATGGTAAGCAAAAGCAGGCTCGCCACAACCATTGGTGGCTGTTTGTTTCGTTGACACACTCTCCTGCAGTACTGCGTGTCACTGATGGACCGAACGAATTTGGGCATCGCCGTCGTCGCGGGCATGGGTGTGGATCTCCAGTTGATGGGATTCCGCTACTCGACCATCGTGCTGGTCTTCTTCATTACCTATGTGTTCCTGCAACCACCGGCCACCGTCATCCTGAGAAAGCTTGGGCCCAGAATCTTCTTGCCATCCATTACGCTTCTGTGGGGAATCACCATGCTTACTTTCGGCTTTGTGAAAACCTGGACGCAGATGATTCCGCTTCGTCTCGTATTGGGCGTGTTTGAGGCCGGTTTCTTCCCAGGATGGTAAGTACATCCATGTACATACCTACTCAACAACACACCTCTTCATAGGTATCCACGCGTCATCCAGAAGGCTGACCACATGCGTTATCAGTGCATACTTACTATCCTGCTGGTACCCGCGTTTCGATCTCCAGAAGCGATATGCCGTATTCTACCTCATTGGTAGCCTATCATCAGCCTTTTCCGGCATCATGTCATGTAAGTCCTTCCTCATTCCGCTCTCTGTAACCAGTGCTACAAAACAGCATTACTACCTACCTACCGTACCAGAGTCCCTCAATAGCCTCAAACCTAATAATAGAGCAGACGGCTTCATGCAAATGAACGGCCTCGGAAATCTCGGCCCAGACTACGGTCAACACTACGGTCCCACCAAAGCCAACCCGACCCTCCAGCCCGGCGTGATGGAAGGCATCGCCGGTTGGAGATGGATTTTCATCATGCAAGGCCTCATCACCTGCGCCGTAGCTATCATCGGTGCCTTTACCATTGCCGATTTCCCGGAAAACGCAGCGCAGAAGAGTAAATCTTTTGCTCTGGGATTCTTGAACCAGAAAGAGGCGAATTTCGTCGTGGCGCGCATTGAACAGGATCGGAGTGATGCCATTGCCGAACCGTTTCACATGGCGACGTATTTGCGTTGTGGATTGGATAGTAAGATTTGGGGGTTTGCGGCCTTGTTTGGGTTGACGACGACGACGACGTATGCCATTGCGTATTTTTTGCCAATTATTCTGCACGAGGGAATGGGCTTCGATGAAGCTCTGGCAGAGTGTCTGATTGCTCCGCCTTATGTCTTGGCAGCGATTTGGATGGTGAGCCTCTTGAATCTGATATCCCAAAAAGGGAATTCGCGCTAACAAAACATGTTTCTCATGGACAGTTCGGCTGTGCCTGGTACGGAGACAAACACCACCTCCGCGGCCCCATCATCATCCTCAACGCCATCCTCGGCCTCATCGGTCTTCCCCTCCTGGGGTTCGCCACCAACCCCGGAGCGCGCTACTTTGGAGTCTTCCTCGCCACCACCTCGTGCAATGCGAACATCCCTTCCATTCTCTCCTTTCAAGCCAACAACATTCGCGGACAGTGGAAACGCGCGTTTGCCAGCGCGACTCTCGTGGGAGCGGGTGGGATTGGCGGGATTGTTGGAAGTACAGTGTTTCGATCCGAGGATAAGCCGGGTTATCGACCGGGGATTTATACGACGATTATTGCTGCGGGACTGACGGTCGTGATTACAGCGGGTATGATGTGGAAGTTTCAGCGTGCGAATCAGCGCGCTGAGGCTGGGGGCAAGGTGATTGAGGGGTTGAGGGGGTTTCGATATACATTGTAGATGGGGGATTTGTTCTATCATGTGATGTAATTGGAACTCAATTCATCAGAGTTCCTTCCCTTGACAACAATCTGCTCTTATGAATCCCGTTCTGCCCTCACAGGAGTGGCTGTCGGCGGCGATTCTGGTTGAGCAGTAGAAAATCCTGGAGTAGGTATTGTGCCGTATTAGCTGAAGAGATTCTTGCTGCAATTTCAGATCTGTTGCCTGGTGGACCTTGAGCCACTGCCGTCCATGCAAGCCTTGCTGAGCTCGTGAAACTTCCCGGTCGGCCAAGCTGCTTCAAATTCCTATTGAGACTGGAAATGGTGCTGCTGCAGGAAGTCAATGGCTTGCTCTACTTCAGCTGAGCGAGGCCGTCTCCATATTGGTTGCCTGACTAGCCGAATACGGTCAGATGGATATCTCCAGCAGAGGGAGAGAGAGAGAGACTCTCAAATCAAGCCAGGAATCATAGCAAACTTCTTCTTCGCATACTTGGCGCCCATCTCCTTTCTGTACCTCGACTCCTTCTTTTTCGCCCACACAGCCATCTGCCCACCAGCCACAGCCGTGAAGAGAGCCGTAGTCCAACTCCTCGTCACCACACAGATGCTGAGCCAAGCAATCACCTCGAATAGATAGTTGGGACAAGTCACCCATGCGAACCCCAAACCTTGTGGGACACCTCTCTCAGTGCCGCCGGGGGATCGCAGATTTCGGAGGATCAGGTGGGTATTGAGATTGGCGAGCTCAGCGAAGGTGTAAGCTGCCACGGCAGTATAGTCGACGAGGGGTATCAGGGAGGAGGTGGAGGTCGGGTGGGTCGGGGAGTAGATGAAGTAGGCGATGAGGACGCCGGAGAGGAGCCAGTAGTGAGCGCTGTTTTTGAAGATGTTGGAAGCGGGCATGGTAGCACTGCTGAAGCGGTGGACGAAGAAGGTCTCGAGCTCTCTTTTGAGGAAGTGGAGGGCAATCATGATGACGGAGAGGGTCTGTAGTTGAGATGGCTGCGGCGGGGCATTTTTGTACATGTAGGGACGGGCGAGGTAGAAGAAGGGGTGGATGAGGAGGGGCCCCAGGTATTCGATGATGAAGACGGTGCGCCAGGCAATCTGAAGGCCCAGGTCTTTGACGAGGATGGTGCTGCCATTGCGAAGCTGGAAGGACTCGACGCTCTTGGTCTTGTCGTTGGGAATGAAGGTGCCGTCGTCTTCTCGCGTGATGCGCAGGCGGTGCACGGAGAAGTTGGACTCGGCGGCGATGCGGTGGTAGAGGTCGGCGGTGCTACCTTGCACGTAGATGGAGGTGCTAGCGGGCAGCGAGGGAATGCGTTTGCCTGTCAGGTCACTGCATGTGAGCGATGGATGCTACGTGGACATGGATAGTACACCACCATCTCTTCGCCGGTGTGTCTATTGATCATGCCGTTCGGTGTACGGACCTCGGGGCTTGACCTGCAGAGTCACCGGTCGGGAGGCCATCTTGCTGGGGGGGCACTGGCTGGAATGCGGAGTGGTGCGTGGTACGAAGTGAATTGGGAAGATGGAAGAAGAGATGGGTAAGTAGGAGGTAAAACAACCCATGTAACGGGCCGCCCTCCGCCTCGGGCCGCCGCCGTATAGCTACCTTGGCTGTTCTAGTGAGTTCGAGCTGGCTGGCTTGCATCCTATTCCTGGCTGACAGCTCCCAGCCAGACCGCTGTAGGAGGTATTCCTTCTACGTTCCATACTTACATGTAGGAGGTGGTAGGTTGGTAGGTACATGTACTTTTGGACTCGGCTGGTGCTCTGCGCATGCATGAGAGCACCCGACCGGGACGGCCGCTCAGCCTCAGCCTCTACTCCCCAAAATGGATCGGATGCGAGACAGATGAGTACCGTAGGAGGAGGACACGAGGGTACATGTAGGAGGGAATGCTCCATGCGGAATTGCTGAATTGCCTGAGCTTATTACCTAGGACACCTCGTTGGTATTACTGCCTGTGCATTCCCAGGGACTTGATCTTGCTACACCGCCCACCGCCCACCGCCCGCCGTGCTTCTTCCTTACTTCCCTCACAGTCCCGACAGTTGGCCAGCAAAGGCAGCAGAGGTACCTACATGTACCTGAATGTCCATGATGGAACAGTGGAAAAGGTGAGAGTCGACCTCCTACTACATCTACCTCCTTGAAAGCACTTGCCCCATCCGGAAGCCCGCAGTTCCTGCCTCAGCGCTGGGAAAGGAGCCATTGGACAGGAAACTAGAACTTCCCATCCACCTCATGTGCCTCATCTCCCGTCATGACGGCCATTCTTCGCCAAACAACAACATCATGACCTGAATCCCTTTGACCATCTCGCACGAAATGCCGCGATCCCTGCTACACCTACCTACCTACCTACCATCCCGACATCTCCTGGTGGGATTAATATGAACGACAAACGATACAGACCTACCAAGCCACGGGAGCTGCTGCTGCCGAATGGGACGCCAGAGACAACTCCGTACAGGTCAAGACAGCTTACCAGTGGCGGTATTGGTACTGCCAAGCACGACGACTGGTTGGATGGGGTGAAGCAAGATCCAGGACCCGATGCAGCAATGGCAACACGGCGACCTCGAGCCCGTGTTGGAACCTCCAGAAAGAGACCAGACACGTGCAATAAACCGTTGCCGAAAGCGCCATGCGAAGACGATCATTTCGACACCAGCCTCGACAAGGATGGGTGCCCGCCTTGGAAAGACGAGCTCGGCCTGCCAACCAGGATTCCGCGCATTCATGCTGCTACATAGTACCTTTTGCTGTTTTTTCATACCACATCCAACATGACGCGAGCCGCTAACTCTTTTCCCAGCCCCAATTTGGCTACAAATGGCAGTAAGAGTGAGAACAACCCTCGCCAGTATGAGAGTATCGTGAACGGCAAGCCAATGAGAACGCAAACAGCACAAGCAAATGGCATCGAATCACCGCCTGAGCCTGAGATGTCGACACTGGATAGGGCTCGGGCGAACGTATGGCAGTCGCTGCAGCAGATGAAGACGCTCCTTTCTGCCGTCAAAGCACCCTTACCCACACATTCCGGCGATGGCTCATATCTACCACTACCAGAGAAGGAGAACCTCTGGGAGGACGTGAATGAGATCTTCCGTGATATCGGTAGGCAAGATGTCAAGGATATAGATGGTCTGTGCAAAGCCGTCAAGGCTGCCAAGCTTGGCCAACCTCTGAATGACAAGCAATACTTGATGGAGAGTATGATTGCAGTGGCTTGCAAGATGCCTGAAGGCTTCCTCCAGAAGAGGATTACCGAGAGCTTGGTCACCACCCTCTGGAATGACCTCGAACACCCTCCTCAAACCCTTCTCAGCGACGAATTCCAATTCCGACAACCAGATGGCAGCAACAACAGCTACAAATACCCCAACATTGGCAAAGCGGGCATGCCATATGCACGAACAGTAGCGCCGAAGGTCAAGCAACCCGGCGTTCTACCCGATCCAGGCATTCTATTTGACTCGCTCATGGCCCGGAAGGAGGGCTCTTCCACTCCACACCCCAATCGAATTTCGAGTATGCTGTTCTATCTGGCGACTATCATTATCCATGATATCTTCCGAACTGATCACACAGATTACAACAAATCCAACACATCTTCCTACCTCGATCTGGCGCCACTCTATGGTTCCAACTGGGAAGAGCAGAAGCGCATGAGAACTTTCGAAGACGGGAAGATTAAACCCGATTGCTTCTCCGAGACGAGGTTATTGACTTTCCCACCAGGTGTGGGTGCGCTGCTGATCTGCTTCAATCGATACCATAATTATGTGGTGGAGCAGTTGGCAAAGATCAATGAGGATGACAGATTCAGTGTCAATCCACGACAAAAGACGGTCGATCGATATGGGGAGAAGGATTTGGATAAGAGGGATGACGATCTTTTCCAGACAGCGAGACTTATTACTTGTGGGCTCTACATCAATATGATTCTCATTGGTGAGTTGAACAGATTTTCCTCGCCAACGTTTCGAGGCCGGGGTGAAGACTGACTGCCACCGCTACAGACTACGTGCGAACGATTTTGAATCTGAATAGGACCGACGACAACTGGCAGCTCGACCCACGCGTGGACATTGTCGATGGCCCGCCCGTTGGCACCGGTAATCAGTGTGCCGCAGAGTTCAATCTCGTCTACAGATGGCACTCCGCTGTGTCACATCGAGACGATCTGTGGACACAGCAATTGTTCAAAGAGATGTTTCCCAGCATAGCAGCAGCCGACGCCGCCAAGCCAGAACACATGTACAAATTCTTGGGTGCACTGCAGCAGCTACAGGCCAAGACCGAGTCCAAGGAGCCCAACGAGCGCCACTGGCCTGCTCTGCAAGAAGAGAGAATGGACCGTGTCGAAGCGGGCCCATTCGCTGGCAACTTCAAGGATGACGAGCTAGCAAAACTCCTCATCAGTAGCATTGAAGATTGCGCCAACACCATGGGACCACAGCAAGTTCCCACTGTGATGAAAGCCATTGAAATCCTCGGAATCCGCCAGGCTCGGACATGGAAGTGCGCCACATTGAATGAGATGCGTAAGCATTTCGACCTCACTCCCCATGAAACGTTCGAATCCATCACCGACAACAAGGAGGTCGCCGACGCCCTTCGACACCTCTATGACACTCCCGATCAAGTGGAACTGTATCCTGGATTGGTAGTGGAAGATGCGAAGGATCCTAAACTGCCTGGCTCCGGTCTTTGCCCGTCATTTACTACCAGTCGTGGCGTGTTATCTGATGCCGTGGCGTTGGTCCGAGGCGACAGATTCTACACCAGCTCGTACACGCCTGCTCTCCTCACGAACTGGGGCTTCCAGGAAGCTTCGAGTGACGTGACGATTGATAATGGCTGTGTTTTCTACAAGCTGTTGCTGAGGGCGCTGCCGAACAACTTTGATCCGATGAGTGTTTATGCGCATTATCCGATGACCGTGAGTCGTTTCACAAGCAGAGGGATGGCAGGTGTTGTATGACTGGAGCTAACGTATCTACAGATCCCTTCAGAGATGCACACCATTCTCAAAGGTCTGAACAAGGATCACCTCTACCAGTTCGACAGACCCACGGAAAAGAAGCATCCCGTAGTACTCTTCAGTGCAGCAGCAGTCAAGCAAGTGACTGAAGACCAGGCCACCTACCATGTTACATGGGGGCCCGCAATGGAATTCCTGATGGGCTCCCAAGTTCGCAACTTCATGCTTGCTGGTGACGGACCCAAGAATGCCGAGTCACGAGTGATGATGGAGAAGGCCATGTACTTTACGAACGGCGCATCGACCACTCAGCCGAAGGGCAACGAGAAATGGCTGCAAGCAGTGAGGGAGTTTTACGAGAGAAAGACTACGGAGTTGCTGAAGGAGAAGAGTTATACATTGGCGGGGGTGAATTATGTGGATCTTGTGAGAGATGTAAGCAACATTGCACACGTGAATTTTGGGAGCGAACTGTTCTCTTTGCCGTTGAAGACCAAGGAGTTTCCTCGAGGGATCTTCACCGAGCAGCAGATGTATTTGATCATGGCTGCGGTAAGTGACGAGCATACCCAAGGACACGCGATCACGACATGAGCTAATCTGTGTGTGCGGGAACAGGTCTTCATTTGCGTCTTCTTCGATCTGGACCCACCGAAATCCTTTCCGCTGCGCATGAAGGCTCGTGAAGCTTGTCAGCAACTGGGAAAACTCATGGCGCTGCAAGTCGAGAGTATTAAGAAAACCGGAAGACTCGCGGAGACGCTCATCGATGCCGTCAAGCCAAACAATGGTCCACTGGCAGATTATGGCGTGCACATGATCGCCCAACTGTGCAAAGCTAATCCGCACACGGACACCGAAGAGCTGGTATTTGGTCATATCATGGGCACAGTCGGCGGCATGATTCCTAACCAAGGCCAACTGTTTGCACAAGCGCTCGATTACTTCTTTACTGAAGGTAAAGAGCATCTCTCCGAAATCAACAGATTGGCTAAGCTCGACACTCCAGAGGCAGATGACGTGTTGATGCACTATCTCATGGAAGGTGCACGTCTCAGTGGCGAAACTGGTGCTTTCCGCTTCACGACCAAGGATACCACCATTGTGGACGATACAGGCCTCACGCATCTCCCGGGAAGCGAGAATGGTGTGTTTACGCATAAATTGCAAAAGGGAGATACCGTCATGGCGAACTTCAAAGCCGCATCTCGGGACCCTCGAGCCTTTCCGGATCCGGATGTTGTCGTCCTCGATCGACCTTTGGACAGTTATCTCATGCTGGGACATGGAGCCCATCAATGCTTGGGTCTCCCCATGACCAGGGTGGCTTTGACGACCATGTTGAAAGTTGTCGGAAGATTGGACAACTTGAGAGCTGCACCTGTTGCTGTTGGTAATGGAGGCAGTCAAGAACACCAGATCAAGAAGGTGTTGAAGGAATTTGTACCTGGTGATTCGGAGACTGGGGGTCTGCCCGAGAGTTGGCACTATCACCTGTATTTGACCGAGGATTGGGACCAGTATTTCCCCTTTCCGACCAGTTTGAAGGTTTCTTGGGATGGGATCATACCTGAAGTCGAGAGAAGGTCAAATGGGATTTAGATAGAGATGGACTTGACGACCTTGCAGTTGAGAGTAATTTAGGGCTTTTGCTGGTGGTGTGATTCCCATGATGGATGTATGGATTGACCCATGAGTCATGATCGTATTTATATCATCTTTCCCTCATTTGGAAGCCTATGCAAGCAGGCATATACTGTAGAGTCGAGGAGTTGGTTGCCTACAGGGGTCTGAATTCTAGGCCTTTTTTCGTTTGTACATAGATTCTTCTACCTCCTAGAGTCCGACTCGATAAGCCGAAGAATAATGTTCCAAATAGAGTGATGATGAAACATGTATCATTATATCTATAATTTGTCCGAACTCGGAACAGTCCGATTTGTTTGTTCACTTCACTTTATAACCGCCACACTCCATCCTGTCCATGGACAGACAGACAGACAGACAAACAGATCAGGGAAAGTGACAAAGAGAGGTTCAAATTTTTCTTCTTCTTTAATGCTGAGCAACAACACCCGCCTCGCCAGCCTGAGCGGTAATTCTCTTTTTATAATCCTTCACGGTGCCATCAAAATGCTCGACAGTCCCCTTGTCGCACACCCACAAGCTCGTGCACACGTTTTGCAGCATGGTCACATCGTGGCTGACCATCAAGACACCGCCTTGGAACTGGCTCAAAGCCGTGCTGAGAGCGTCCATGGCTTCAATATCCAAGTGATTGGACGGTTCGTCGAGGACGAGGATGTGAGGGTTTTGTAGGCCGATACACGCAAATGCCACGCGGGATTTCTGGCCTCCGGATAAGAGGGCCATTTTTTGGAGGCCTGTCATGCCAGTGATGCCGAAGGCTCCCAGATGCCGACGGTATTCTTCGTCGGATTTTCCCGGGTATTGAGCGGCCATGAAGCCTACGGCGCTCGCGTTGAGATCCAAGGCGTCGACGTGATGTTGGGCGAAGAAGCCGATTCTCAGACGGGGGTTTTGTGAAATCAAACCCGAAGTGGGTGAGAGGGCTCCGATGAGGAGTTTGAGTGCTGTCGTCTTGCCGGCTCCGTTGGGTCCGACGATGCCGATGCGGGAGTCGAGTTGGACGTCGAGGTCGACGTTTTTGAGAAGTATCTTGTCGGGACTGTAGCCAAAAGTGACATTGTCCATTTGTATGATGGGCGGAGAGAGCTTTTCGACATCGGGAAATTTGAAGTGTACAGTGTACACACTCTCGGGCGGGTCGAGGACTGGCATGCGCTCCAATTTCTTGATACGGGATTGCGCTTCGGAACTCTTTGCGGCGTTGTAGCGGAACTTGTCGATGAACGCTTGCAGATGAGCGCGTTCGCCCATCTGCTTCTCGTACTCTCGCTGCGCGGTCTTGCGGCGCTCTTCTTTGGTCGCGTAGAACGAGTCGAAGTTTGCACCTTTGTAGTAATCGAGACGTTCGGAGTGCTGATGAATGATGTCCGTGGCAACCTCGTTCAGGAAGGCTCTGTCGTGAGATACAACCAGGACTGTGCTCGGGTAGCCTTGTAAGTAGTTCGATAAGAAAGTGATGGACGGAACTGTGAAGAAATGTCAGTTTACCATGGCACAATCTCTCACCAACGAGATGAGGCTTACCATCCAACATGTTCGACGGCTCATCCAGCAGTAGCAGGTCAGGCTCGCAAAACAGTGCACGTGCCAGAGCAAGACGCATACGCCAACCACCAGAAAAGGTCTTGGTGGCGAACTGCTGTCTCTCGTGCGAGAAACCCAGACCAGCCAGAATACTGGCCGCACGTGGCTCTGCCTTGTCCGACTCCATCTCTGCGAGCTTGCCTTGGACATCACTCAGCGTGATATCGAGACCCTCCCGTTGCTGATCGAGTCGTGCCGCATCCGTGGACGTGTCTGCCATGGACGATCGCTCGGCCTCGAGCTCTGCGAGCTCCTTGGTGATCTTCTCCTGCTCTCTCAGAAGATGTTTCCGCCACACATCGGCGTCCAGCACTGCTTGCAGTGCCGGTGTGTCATCTCCAGTAATCTCTTGTTCGACGTGAAGGATAGAAATGTGAGTAGGAATTGCCACCTCTCGCTTACTGAGGGCGCGGAGCAATGTCGATTTACCGATACCATTCTGCCCGACCAGACCATACCTGCGGCCGTAGGCGAGCGTCAGGTTGGTATCCAGTAAGATACGCTTACCACCAATGGAGATATCAATGCCATCGACTTTGATATCTTTACTCTTGGACTGCGCGTCTGCACCCAACTGCAGCGGGTTGACGGCCATGAAGAAGTCCTCGTATGACTGCTGCTCATCCGGCTGGTCGAGCAGCCGAGAAGCCTCATACTCGACGGTTTTGAAGACTTTTCGGTCTTGCTTCGCACGCAGCTTACGTTCAGCCTTTTCAAGCTTCTTCTTGTCTACACGAGACTCGACCTTGCGTGTGTTTGCAGATTCCAAGTCTACAGTGGCACCCGTCAGACCCAAGGTGGAGGAGAGTCCTCGCTGCGAGGCCACTTGGATGGTCTGGTCCAGCCTCTTGGCTGAAGGAGGCTGTTGTTGTCGCCGCCGCGGCCCATCAAGGCCATCCTGGCTGTGGAGACGCGAGACGAATTTCTGGACCAAGTCCTGCACTGAGGCTTCGTTCTCACCCGAAAGATCGCCCGATGCAGACAAGAGAAGCTGCAAGATGGCTGCAGCAGCTTCATCGGAGCCATGTTCATGTTCGAGATATCCGGAAGCATATTCAGCCACGACCGGATCGACGTGTGGCAGCAGCTCTCGTATATCGGACTGCATCACGACTACCTCCTATGATGGGTGCAGCTCGCGTGCGGATCGGATCAGTTTTGCAAGGCCGATGGAGGGATGGAATTGATTCGGTCGGTGGTGGCGTCGGTCTGCAGGCGAAGGCGGAGGCGGAGGTGGGTGGTCAGCAAGCGGCGGATTATTTTTGTAACTTAGTCACTTTGTTGTACATACCGTACCTTACTGTATGAAAATTGAGACCCCTCTTTTCAGTCCCGAATGGAGCTAGCGTACGGACAGAATTAGATTCCCATTTCTACTGGTAGGATTCGGGGAACGGGACGGCCAGGGCCCACCGACGGGATACAGGACGGGATAGATATTAGATACATCACAAAATGCAACTTGCACTCTACAACCTCCTACTGGACTGTCAGTCTGTCTGCATCCGACCGACCACTACCACGACCACGACCACGACCATGACCACTACCTCCTCACACTACTGCACACTACGGATGCAGAGAGACTGAGAGCCCACTTTGTGCATTGTGCAATGCGGTTGTCTCGTCTAAAGTACCTCCTAGGCTCCTACATACAATATGTACCTGAGCCAAGGTTAGTGCCGGGCAGTGGAGTCACTGGAGTCGCCAGCCGCCAGTGCCCACTGCCTAGGTTCAGAGCTCTGTCGTAGGCGGCACGCCATTGAAATTCTCCATCATTCTCTCTCTACCTACTAGGAGCTATCAATTTCCCAATCATATTCTTCGCCCGCCGCCCGGAAACCTGCAAGGCAGCCTCTTAGCATGGACAGGGATCATATAGCTACTGTACACATCATCATCATCATCATCATTATCAATCTTGTGTTTCGTAAAACAGCCTTCACGTCGGACAACCATACGCCCTTGCGGCCGATTCAGTCTTTGCAAATCCGTCAACAGTGTGTGTAACCTGCTGGCGGCTGAAAGGTTGGCTTGTTGGCTTGTCGGCTTGTTCACAGCGACGCCCGTGACTTCACACGCTGTCTCATCATGGCCCGACTTGAAACCCCATGCCGTTGCTATGTGATCGTTCTTTGGCTCGTGCGACGTCGGCCGGCGCGATATCAGGCGGCGCTGTGCAGCATCGTCAACGTGATTGATCATTCTAGAGAGTTCCGGCGCCGGCCTGATCGACTCCGCTTGGCACGCCGTCGGACCTCTCTCTTCCTTCGGTATCTCTGATGTCCATCTCATGCTGAACGGATGGACGGACGGTTAGCAGCCATGCAGGACAACGATGCCGTGTGATTACTGCAAGACATACCGCCTCCTTGCGCCCTTGCAGTGATGTGCTCCAGTTACCCGGTTGACGGCATCGAACCTAGTAGGCAGGTAGGTACATGCACATACATGTAGGTACACCGTACGTACATAGCTCAGCAGAGGCTGTGCAGGCAGGCTCAAACACGGGAGCTGTCAAAGGAACTACCTCCCACCTCCTAGGTTACCTACACTCCTAATGGCTCGCGGGGCTGCAATGGACGGAGCGCGGGTCCGCGGCCCTGGATGTCAGGCGAAGCAGCGCAGAAGCCGTCAGCCTGCCTGGAGCGAGTTCTCTCTTCATAGACTTTCCGCCTCTCGCCCATCCAGGCAAAGCAGGTTTGGGTACCATTACCTCCTAGTACAGTGCCTCCAGGCTCCAGTGTGCGTGCGTGCGTGCGTGGGCAAACCTGGACATGGACATGGAGCTCTGTCGCGCGACGCATTCGATCATGGAGATACTCGGTGCTCACCCGGAAGAGGTGACTACATAGTCACCTCTTATTTAGTCCTTAGGTGCCTTACCTCTAGGCACCGTACCGCACTGCACGTATGCGAGCGGCTACACTCTACAGGAATACTGTACATGTACATGTCATCATGTACCTATGTATTTGAGTCGGTGACGAACGACCAGGACCGTCCGTGAATGATGATGGGGCGGTCGCGTGCCACGGAAGGAGTGAGCTGAAAGGTGATTAAGATGGAGGTCGGGTACATGTAAGGTAGAGGTTATTCATTTTCGAATACCTTAGGTATTGTTGTTGTGGTGACATGTCAACGGGCCCTGTTGGTGATGCCAGCGCTTTAACCTATCTGCTTAGTGTGACCAGGATCTGAGGGTTGATACCAACTTCTATACAAGCAAGCCCCTCTCTTCAGTCTCGTTACCCGCTCTCTGCACCCTTGCCTTTCGCGCCCATCTGGCCCAGTCGCTCGTTGTCGTTGTGAAACAGCAGATGCCATGCTGGCAATAGCGGAGGCGGACAACAACATGCGCGACCAGAGACATGGTTAACTGGTCTCAGCCGCAGCCGCATCCTCTTCCCCCCGACCTGACCTTCTCTTCCCATACTGTAGGCTGGCCGTGCGGTCTGGAGGCATGCCAACAGTTGTCTCGACGCTGGGAGCCACTGCTACCATCACTTCACTTGCCTTCCTCGGCCTGGTCCTCACATCTTCAGACTCCTCGCCGGGTGCAAGCTCCAGCAGTCACAGCAACAGCAACAGCAACAGCAACGGCAACAGCAACGGCAACCGCGACTCTGCCGCCGATGAGCTGCAGCACCACTTGCCAGACGGTCCAACCAGTGGCAAGAACAGCCGTGGTGGCTACATTCCAGGCACTGCGCGTGCTGCCGCCGACATGAGTACCACCACCACCACCACGACCGTTGAAACGTACATCGCCCGCCACCAACTGTTTGCTCCGCTGCCCACTCGACGCGGCGATGGGACGAGGACGCGCTCCAATTCCGCCAATATCCCCATCAACAGACCAGGAAGCAAAAGACACAGCTACGCCGGTTTCAGCACGACGGGCATGGATAGATCCCTGCGGCGACCGCAGCAGCAAGAGAAGCAGCAGCGTGAAGAATACAGCGGAGCATCTGACACCACGCCAGCCTCTGGTCCCGCCGCCAATGGTGCGTGGCTGCGACGCCTCTCCAGCACACTTACAACTTCACGAGATTCGAGCCGCACTCCCAGCTCTCGATCCCGACCAGACTCTGCTGCCGTCTCGCACTCCAATGCATCGCTCGCCATCTCTCAGACCCGGTCGACGACGCCCATTCTCAATGAGAGCACGATATCGCAGCCTGGGAACGCTCGGGGGGCCAACAAGCTGGTCAAACGCAGCGTATCGTCGAGTAGCGCAAATGGCTCGTCTACCTCGCGCATTCCAGTGTTTCGAAGACCGGCCACGAGTCATCAACGATCCGCGACTCTGCAGAACAGACTTTCCGGTTCAGACAGGAGCAGCCTCATGGCATCTCGCAGTGGTGCGGGGGAAACGGGAACGCACGCTGCTCACCAGCGATCATACTTCTCGCCACGGATTGTACTTTCCGAGCAGCTTCCAATGTCGAGGCAGCGGGCTTCCACGGGCATTCCCAATCCCATCCGGCGGTTATATGCCGATAGGAAGCATACACCGACACTGATGTCCGCCAGAGAACTGGTCGTTGTGGACGCTGTGGGGGTGGACAATGGTATGAACGAGTTTGAACACAATACGTATCCTTCTGGGACAGGTGTTGCAAAGAGTACAGCGTCCTCCCCATTTCCAAGACCAGTGGCGCATTTTGAAGAAAGCGCGTCTCCGCGACGTTCTTTCTCCATTGGAGATCTTCTTTCCACCGGACCACAACCTTTGTGGAAACGACCCTCAACGAGCAACAGCACCAGACCCTGGTCCTCAAGAACAATCCGTAGACAGAGACCAGCCTCAATGGGCGGTCTCGTCGACACGACTATGCGCAACGACTCTGACCGGCCAGCAAAGCGTCGCGACCTCACTGATCCCGCATCATCACAGCGAAGCATCTACTCGTCCTCGTCTAGCAACTACACTTTCCAGCCTGACATTGCGCACGAGGTGGGTCTCCATCTGAATGGCGAATTGTCCCAAGCACAGAATGCCGTGGAACCGATATCTGCGTCTGCGTCTCTTTCTCGTGCGCGAACACCCGATCAGAACGGCGCGCCTTTCGATGCCGGTATCACGACAGCAGCAAGGATACCGAGAGGGTCTGCAACGCCATCTGAGATCGCCTCAAGTATTGGCTCGGAAAGTGGGCGTCACTCAATAGGTGGAAATAGCACTGATTATCAAAGTGATGCCTACTACGACTCGATTCCAACAAGAACCACGCGCAGCAGCTCGGGACGTAGAGGTCCACCAATTGATACGATTTTCGACGAGTCGCCCCCGACCTTCTCATCGGGCCGCAGCACCAGACTTCGGGACTTTCTTAGCGACGGGCATGAGCATAACGAACGATACAGCACGATTGAGGAGGAAGGAAGTGTCGTCAGCACGCCAGTCAGATCCCTCCGCAATAGGAGCATGACTTCCACTCCGTCAGCACGGCCAGGTGCCATGCAGGTGTTCTCATCCTCACCACCTGTGATGCGTCTCATGCCAGATGCCGACGACATCGACTGGGAAGTTGTGGACGAAGACAGGTTGGATGGAGGCCGCAGTATACAGCAGCGTGTCTCGAATCCTGCCCTGGGCAAACTTCATCCTGGTCAGATGGTACCACCCCGTTTTGGTGCTGCATTGAGACCTGGACACACCCGTTCTGCAAAGTCAACTCCCGACCGCCACGGATACTCTCCGCTGGACAAGCCGAGTCTTTTCGACTGGGCGGAGCCGCAGCCAAGTCCTAGTCATCCCAATTGCTCTCCTCCGCGTCCACGCACCGTGCATGGGAAAAAGGACCAAGACAGCAGGGGGAGCCGGCCGACTGGACGTCGACCCCCAAGTGGCATGCATGCCCGAAGTCACAGCGTACCAGTCGTGCCTGACTCTGACAGTAAACGCAGCAGCGTAGTAGCAAACAAGTTTGGAACTTGGGGAGTTGGTAGCAAAGGAGTCACGGAAGATTGGAACGATGATTTCGACTTTGAAGAGCCTGCCGGATCCATTCATGACAAGCTCGAACAGGACTCACGGCGCGTGGATAGTGGCCACGCTATGTTTGTCCCAAAGTCCATACGCGAACAACAACAGAACGTTGTCGCCAACATCAGCCTACTGCGGGAGTGGGGCCTGTTGATTGAAGAGTTGAAAGAACTGCGTGTACGTGCAGTCACATTGGAAATGCTCACGGGGCCGTATGCTCAGGCATGGCGGGAGGTTGATGCGATGATTGAGCTCGCCGATCAAGAGAGCGAGGAAGACACATTGGAGCCTCGCCGCACGCCTCCATCCTCGCCGGGTTTCGATGTCACCGCGTTCGAGGACGTTACGCCTGTCAGAGCCAGCAGATTGTCCGGGCAAGCGAAGCTCGGCCAGCAAATCTCAGACACTGATACGTGGTCCGGAAACGATCATGAGCACAGTCCCAGATTAGTCACACGACCTCGCAAGGACTCGGAGTTGGTCGCACAGAAGGTCATTGCGGCGCTGCAATCGAAGCGGAGTGCAGTAGAATCCCACGCGATTCCAACGCCCGGCGGACATTACAAGAAAGTGCCCTTCGACACCGCTACGCTTCGTCACATAGTACCATATGTGAGTGGTCTGAAACGCAAAGTCAAAGATGCTCTTCGTGAGACTGAAGGTCTCTACACCAGTCCCCAGCGACGAAAGACGGTTGACAACACTGAAACCACTGCACTACGCAGCATCTTCGGTTCCCCCCAACAAGATGATGATCTAACGAATCGACGACTATCACGACGTAAACAGGCCACCGCGGATAATGATGGACTCGGATTGCCTCTGCCCGATCAGAGTACCAGTCTCACTAATTCTATGGAAAATCTGAGCATACCTTCTCCACATTGAGCTCATCCATACGGGTAGACGATACGAGACCACTCATGGGATAGCAACTCCCAATTTGTAATACCGGTTATTGTTGGCCTCGCAGCCAGATTTTGCCAGATTTTTTGTTCCACAGCATCAAGGCGCACTGCAGGGCGTTTCCAGAATATTTCTGAAAGGGGCAAAGGACGGGAGGGAGTCAGATTTTGACCACGACAGCTGCGACCGGGAGGCGCACTGCAAGCACAGCATATGTATAACAGAGCGGAATGGCCATTCATGGGAGCCAGTGAGCACCTTCTTCGATGAACCAAAAGTGCTTTGGTGAAGGATTCTTGTAACATGCGTTTGGTCCACTTTTCATCTGTTGCATAGCGAGAGAGGATGTAGGTATACCTAAACTCTAGCATATGTAAGGTACCAAAGAGAGCGAGCCACGAGGCAAACACGTATGAGAGTGAGACGGTTCGTGTTTCCTATTCGTCTAGTGAAAGTGACAATCTGGTGGTATGGGCGGACATGAAATTGACCATCATGGCAAAGGAATGAATGAACGTACACAATCTTACCAGCTAGGTACATACCTCCTACCTCCTAGTGGCACGGGCAGTTCCATTCGTCTTGGCAGTGAGTGGGGGCAACTCGCATCTGCCGTTGTCCGAGCGTGCGGAGGGGTAGTTCAATGCATATTATATTGCACACTTTTTTTTTCTGTCTTCCTCTCTCTCTACCTACCTAACCTACCTCCTTCACTACTTCTCACACCACACCTCTCCACATCCGTATCACCCTGTCACAATACCGCAAATATGGGTGAACCAGCATCGCAGTTCAAGGTTGCAGACATCAACCTCGCGGCCTTTGGCCGACGCGAGATTGAGCTGGCCGAGCAGGAAATGCCTGGCCTTGTCCAGACCCGCGAGAAGTACGCCGCTGAGCAGCCCCTCAAGGGCGCTCGCATCGCTGGTTGCTTGCACATGAGTATGTCTACCATCATCCTTCCACCCCACTCCCTCCCCGCCTCGCTCCGCACGCGGCGGGGATCCAAACAGCATTGGCGGCGGGTGAGCACGGGCAGGGTACAGAGAGCAGAGAGCAGAGAAGACGTGATGAGCTGACAGACCTGGCACAGCCATCCAGACTGCCGTCCTCATCGAGACGCTCAAGGCACTCGGTGCAGAGCTGACCTGGACCTCGTGCAACATCTTCTCCACCCAGGACCACGCCGCTGCTGCCATTGCCGCCAGTGGCACCCCTGTGTTCGCATGGAAGGGCGAGACCGAGGAGGAGTACCAATGGTGCTTGGAGCAGCAGCTGAAGGCTTTCCCATCGGGCAAGCCTCTCAACCTGATTCTCGACGACGGTGGTGATCTCACTGCTCTGGTGCACACCAAGTACCCAGAGATGCTCGAGGGCTGCTACGGTATCTCGGAGGAGACTACCACGGGTGTCCACCACCTGTACAAGATGCTCAAGAACAAGGGCAAGGGCAGTGGCCTTCTTGCACCATCCATCAACGTCAACGACTCCGTCACCAAGAGCAAGTTTGACAACCTGTACGGCTGCAGAGAGTCTCTCGTAGATGGCATCAAGCGTGCCACCGATGTCATGATTGCTGGCAAGATTGCTGTCGTCGCTGGATTCGGTGACGTTGGCAAGGGTTGTGCGCAGGCTCTGCACTCCATGGGAGCTCGTGTGCTCGTCACTGAGATTGATCCTATCAACGCACTTCAGGCAGCCATGGCTGGCTACCAAGTCGTCACCATGGAGGACGCTGCTCCTATCTCTCAGATTTTCGTGACCACCACCGGATGTCGCGACATCATCACTGGCAAGCACTTCGAAGTCATGCGTGAGGACGCAATTGTCTGCAACATTGGTCACTTCGACATCGAGATCGACGTTGCGTGGTTGAAGAAGACGGCCAAGGAAGTCGTCAGCATCAAGCCTCAAGTCGACCGTTTCCTCATGCCAAACGGCCGCCACATCATTCTCCTTGCAGAGGGTCGTCTGGTCAACTTGGGCTGCGCCACCGGTCACAGCTCTTTCGTCATGTCCTGCTCCTTCACCAACCAGGTCCTTGCACAGATTATGCTGTACAAGGCTGGTGACAGAGAGTTCGCGACCAAGTACGTCGAGTTTGCACGTGCCATTGAGGGCGAGGCAGACGGCCCCGTCAAGATCCAAGAGGAGGGACAAGTCAAGTCGAGTGTGCCACGCATGCCAATTGGTGTGTACGTGCTGCCGAAGATTCTGGATGAGCAGGTCGCCCTCCTCCATCTGGACCATGTCAACGCGAAGCTCACCAAGATGACCGAGGTACAGGCAGAGTACATGTCTCTGCCGATTGAGGGACCTTTCAAGACCGACATGTACCGCTACTAGAGAGCGTGATGAGGATTTAATGATGTTTATGAGCGATGTTTCAACACTTGTTTCGGACTGCAGAGATACCACTACTCGGGAAAGGGGTTGTCTTTCAACAGGGCATTCAGAGGCCAAAAAAAAGTATTGCAAGGCGCTTGGGCGTTCAACAAAGAAAGATGTAGCCAGCACCAGAAGGAAGCTGTCTCACCTGGCCTCACTTCAACTACGAGGCCGGGCGTTGGCTGGATTTGATAGAGTCTTCACACGCATGGAGACCTGTGCCCGCCACAAGCTGTAATAACAATACAAGAAGATTTTTTTTTCTTTCGATCAGACTAGTCCACAGTGTCCCAGCGAGCAATCCTCTCTCGAAAGACTACGAGGTCAGCATAGCCGGGCGGGCGGGGGCAGTGGAGTGGCTGGTGTGGCGGTTGACGTGTCTACCTGAGGCTTGGCACAAAAAAAGGCCAAGCTTTATCCGTTCCCGGTCCGGTCAGTGGTCACTATGCAAGATGCAAGATGCAAGCGAGCCGCTATTCATTATACGAGCAGAATGCGAGGAACCGACGATCGAGATTTCATGCGAGGTACTACCTAAACCTCCTGGAGACTCATCTAAATCTTGGTTGTACGTTGTGCTGTGACGCAGTCCGTAGTGGATGATATCGCGTCCTGCTCTTGGGACCAGCAAGCAAGTGAAGTAAAAGTGGAGGTAGGTATATTATATTATATCATTTTCCTTTCCTTTCCTTTCCTTACCTCCTTTACCTCCTTACCTCTCTAGAGTCTCATTGATCTTTCTTGTCTCTGTTCGATTCTCCTCCTAATGGCGGCTTACGGAACTAGTCTACTTGGCGGTATTCACGGCATACATGTAGTCTACTTGATTGCAATTTATGCTCTATATACGATCGCTTCGGCACTTTATGTGGTTAGTCCTTCTCGACATATCTGGCTGGATTATTCATTTCATTTCATTCATTCATCAACAATTGACCATTTGTCTCCCCATAGGCCTTCCTTGGTCCCCTGAGAAAATTCCCGGGGCCGAAGCTTCGAGCGTTGAGCAGATTCCCCGAATTGCTCTCGTTGGCCCAAGGAAATGAAGCCAGCGATCAAGTTGCACTGCACGCCAAGTACGGACCGGTAGTGAGAGTGGCGCCTAACAAACTCTCGTATGCTGCGGGAGCGCAAGCACACAAAGACATATATGGCCATCGTAAGCATGGTCAGCCTAGTATCGCAAAAGACCCATCCTTCTACGTCGCATCTCCCAACGGAGTCCACAATCTGGTCAGTGCCGACGATGCCAACCATGCCCGTCAGAGAAAGGCCTTGTCTCCTGCTTTTGCCGACAAGACCTTGAAGGATCTGGAGCCTTTGCTGCAGCATTGGACGAGCAAGATGAAGGATCGGCTTCAGCAAAAGGCAGAAGCCGGCGAAAAGGTGGATCTTCTCAAGTACTTCAACTGCACTACCTTTGACATTATGGGCGACTTGGCATTCAGCGAAGATCTCCATATGCTCGAGAATGGCGAATACTCTGCTTGGGTCCAGGCCATCTTCTCCAATGCCAAGCAAATGGCCAAGCTGCGTGCCTTTAGAATGATCAACTGCTTTACGGAATGGCTCGTCACCACGTTCCTCCTGAACAACCCCAATGCGCAGCGGAAGCGGGCGCAATACTGGAACGACTCGAAAGAACGAGCGGATCGCAGGCTTGCAAGCATGCCAGAGAGGCCCGATCTGTGGACCAAGATCTTCGAGAAGAGCAGCAAAGTCGCAGATGGGCTCACCCTCGACGAGTACCACAGCACCGCCTCGATCCTCATGGTCGCAGGAACCGAGACGACGGCCACGGCACTCTCGGGCGTCATGTTTTACCTGTTACGCCGCCACCCACAGTACATGCAAGCACTGAGTCGAGAGATTCGAAGCGCGTACAGCCATGCCAACGACATCACCCTGGAGTCTTTGCAACACTTGAAATACTTACATGCCGTTCTGCAAGAAGGCCTTCGAATGTATCCCCCACTACCATCCATTTTGCCGCGCATCGCCCCCGAAGGCCTCGTCGTATGTGGCCAAGTCATACCCAAAGGCACCACTCTCGGCGTCTCCCACCTCGCCACCTATCGCTCCGAGCAGCATTTCAAAAACGCCAGCGAATTTCGCCCGGAGCGCTGGCTGCTGCTCGGAGATGATGATAATAATGATAATAATAATAATGATGATATTTTCCAACAAAAACAACAACAACAACAATTCCAGGACGATCATCGAGACAGTTTCGAGCCCTTTGCAGTCGGACCGCGGAATTGCTTGGGGAAAAGTCTTGCTTGGCATGAAATGAGACTCCTGCTGGCGACAGCAGTTTTTCACTTTGATTTTGCCCTGTGCGAGGACAGTTGGGACTGGGATGTCCAGAAGGTGTTTGTGTTTTGGGAGAAGAAACCTTTGATGTGTACGTTGACTCCGGTTGTACGGGATGCGTGAAATTTTGAAAGAGAGAGAGAGAGAGATATGTATATGTGTAAAGAAAGGAAAAGAAAAGAAAAATGGTTGATGCGTAACTTGTGTGGAGTATGGACTTGGTCTGGTACGGGGAACATAGGTGGATTATATGTGTGCGTTTGTTTTTTTTTCTATCTCGGGGGGAGTTTTTTCTTTTTTCTATTTCTTTTTTCCCCCTTTTTTCCAGAAGCGAGTGCAGAGCCCCAGCCAGCAGATTCGGCGATTTTCCATCGACACGACAGCAAAATCAACATGTAAAACAACAAACTCTCTCTCTCTCTCTCTCTCTCCATCACACCCGGCTACTAGAGGTAGGTAGGTAGGTAGATTCGTCGCAACTTTCCTTTCGCCGCACTCGATCAAGAAAAAATTTACCCGCCAACGGCGGGGTTCCGCGGACCATACACACGTTTACGACGGCAAGAGACAGTCTTTTTGAATAAATAGAGGGGGGGGGGATTCGTATTATCATATTAGACTGGAAAGAGAATATGTTCTTCGATGGTGGTAGCGTCGAGACACTCTGCTTCAACCCGTAGTTGCCTCTTCGGGGCCGTGGGATGCCCTTGGAGAGATAGGCAACTATCACCTCCTCGGAAACTAAGTCTTTCGGCGGCAGTGATAAATTCCTGGATCGGCTGGTCCGAACTAAGCTACGCATAGCGAACATTCTTCCTAACGGTAGAATTACCTTGCAAGCTAGTCTCCAAGCGGATTGGTTGGGGCACGTTTCGTAGTTATTTAAATTTCACTTGGAGAGGAATACCCCCCCACAAGGAGAAGCAGTAGGCCGCTCTTCTTCACACACCATGAATATATACATGTACCATCCTCCTCACCCCGTAAAAGAAGAGAAATCCTCCCCCTTCTCAATCCTCCCCCGTATCACCTTCGTACACTCAGCCAATCGATTCACCGCCTCTAACAATTCCCCCGTCTCCATCCACGCCCAACACAAACGCATACAATACGCAAACCCATCATCCCGCTCCGCTCTCCGCACACTCCCCTCATCCCCCGCAACGACAAACATGTGTCCAAACGCAATGCGAAGATTAAACTCTCTTAACGCAATCGCAGCGACCGTTTTGGCAAAGACGCGATGGGTGATGAAAATGAGTGGAAGACGGAGATAGGCGAAAAAACCGCCTGCGAGCCCGGATTGGTGGCTGGAGAGGTCGACTTCGTAGCCGAGAGGGATGAGGTGTTGGTGGAAAGAAGTCAGGAGGGAGTGGTAGCGTTGTTGGTACTCTGGGACGACGATGTCGCGGATGTGCTTTTGGAGGCTGCCGGTGCGGAGGGTGTGTTCGACGATGGTGGAGGCGAAATGGGTAGGGTTGCCGCCGGAGGTAGTGGAGCCTCTGTTTGGTATTGTAATTTATGTATACTGTATTAGTGACGGTGGCATTTCTTTTTTTGGTTGAAAATTTTCCTGAGGAGGGTGGGTTTTGCTTACATGCTTCCCAGATGAGAGGCAAATTCTTGCTGAGCTTCGACCCAGCCGACTCGAATTCCCGGGCCGATGATCTTGGAGAATGAGCCGTTACTGATGGCGTTTCCGTAGAGGCTGGTGCCAGGAAGTGCTCGGTCTACATCGACGAGTCGTGGAGGTAGCGGGTTAGATGTGCTGTTGTTCAAACTGGGATCTTGGGGAGACCAGTGTAGAAAGTCATATACGTCGTCCGAGACCAGCTACAACAGTACAGGTTCGAAGGTAAGCAAGCGGCTTTGGGGACATTCTAACCTGTTGGAACTCACTCACCAGAATATCAAACTCTCGCGCAAGCTTGACAAGTTCTTGCCGCACCCACAGTGGCATTGTCTTTGCACTAGGGTTCATAAACGTGGTCGTGCAGTAGAAAATATACTTGTAAATATGCGGATATTGCGGTCCTGTCTTTGCAAGAGGCTGGTCCGGCCAATCCGTCTCGCTCTCGACCTGTGAGAGAGGAGGAGAAACAAAAAAAAAGAGAAAATCAGTCAATAAATGAGAAGAAGAAAAAAAGGGGGGAGGTATCCTCTCAAACACACCTTACCTTACTCAACTCATCTAGCAAAAATTCCAAATCCACACAATCCTCCCTACCCCCTTCCGGGACTCCTCGCAACCTACCCCGAAACCCACAATCCTCAAAAATCGGACACGCCAAAAAATATGTCGGCTCAATCATAAAAATCCTTCGCGTATAACTCGGATCCGCAAACTTGAGCACTACGCTACTCAGAGCTGCTGAAGCACCATTCGTGACACAGATTCGGGATGGGTCGCTACTGGAAGAAGCAGAAGCAGAAGCAGTTGCAGCAGATGCAGCCGCTGTAGCTGATGCTGCTAATGCTGACGCTTCTGCTTCCAGAGGAGAAACTTGGGAGTAAACATCCTCCGAAAGCCAGTTCGCAATAGATTCTCGTAAAGGAGCGTATCCCACTCCGGGGCCATAGAGGAGAATTTCGGACATGTCTTGTGTCGGAGCGAGAACATCTTGGACGCTATCGAAGAGTGCTTGTCGTGCACAGAGGCGGGTGGAGGGCCAGCCTCGTTGGAGATTTAAGTGCGTTGGAGATTCCTCAGACGACTTTTTTGCGTTTGGGTGGAGAGTTGGGTTTCCTGTGATTTGTGACATGATGATGGTGATGATGATGATGATGATGGTGGTGGTGGTGGTGGTGGTGATGAGGATGAGTGGTTTGGTGTTGTTGTTCGTTGGTGAAATAGGTATATGATGTACTAAGACGTGACGTATAGCGGATCGTAAGGACTCTCGCTTGGCATAGTGTTGATATCGTGATTACATAGTGTATCAAGACCCCTACTTCCGTATATGTATACGTACACTGTACTATCTGACTGATTGCACCAACAGTAGTAGTACCTTATAATACCAGCCCACAAAGGTTTCCAAATTTTCTCAGGCCATTCTCAATACACCCTTTTCAATCACGGCGCCATAACCATGCCTGCTCCGCGATCGCTTTCTGTACATAGCGAGCTTCGGTTCTTTCTTCGCAGGCTTTAGCAGCAATACACCTTTCCTGATTCTCGCCGTGTGCTCGAATAACAAGTCGGTATGTCTCTTCTCCATATCACGTTGGATGATGATGAAGTCGGGGTCGTTCTGTCATTCCAAAAGGGAGGCAAAAAATGTTAGTCGAGTGTGACCTAGTGATATGTACACATGATCATAAAGAGTGAGGGTGGAGTAGCGAGAGACTTACGCGATCGTAGTGCCAGGGGAGCTGGTAATATTCCAACGTCTTGAGCTCAATGTAGTCTTTGTGAACTTTCGGGTAGACGGGAGCTCGTACAGGAGCATGCCATTCCACAGGTGACTTGCGTGCAATTGTGGTGCAGCGATCGTGGCTGCGTGGCCGAGAGTTGACTTCATTTTGGAAGCTTTTCGCCTTCTCCTTGTCGACCATGATTTCAATCGTTTGTTCCGTGTACCCCAGAGCTCGTAGGCGGTTCCGCATCTCATCCTGGAATTCCTTTTCTTGCGCCGCTTTTTCCTGCTTGTCTTTCTCCTCCTTCTCCTTGCGCTTACGCTCAAATTCATCCCATTCGCGCTTCTCCTTCTTTTCCTGCTCTTTCTCCCTCCTCTTGAATTCTTCATACTGCTGTTTATCTTTCTCTTTCTGCTCGCGAGCTTCACGTTCCAGCTTCTCCTTCAGTGCGCGCTCGGCGTCTTCTGCCCTTTGTTTGGCTTCGCGCTGCTTGCGCTCGTATTCTGCCACTGCCGCCTTCTCGGCAGCTTCCTTTTCCTCGCGATCTAGGCGGATTTTGCGCTCCCAGTCTGCTTCAATGCGCTTCTTCCGCTCTTCAGCCTCGCGCTCTTCACGCTCGCGCTTCGCCTCCGCAGCCAGAGTCTCGAGCTTGATCTTGTTTCGGATCTTTTCCTCCTCCAGCTGCATATGCCTCTCTTGAGAAAGTCGTCGCAGCTCCTTCTTTTGCGCTACCAGCTGAGCTTCGACATATCCCGCGTGCGAGTGGTCGTATGCCGGCGCATCTGATCGCCCTCGCGACCGTGCTCGCCCATAGCGGTGCTCGAGCGCCATATCTGCAAGCTCGGCCGAGAGCAGCCCATCTACGCCTTCTGCAAAACCTCTACTTCTGCTTCGCCCTCGTCCTGCTGGCGATCCACGCGGAGATGAATGTCGCGAGTGATTCACAACGGGATACGGGATATACTG
This sequence comes from Sphaerulina populicola P02.02b, assembly GCA_000291705.1. Lineage (NCBI taxonomy): Eukaryota > Fungi > Ascomycota > Dothideomycetes > Mycosphaerellales > Mycosphaerellaceae > Sphaerulina > Sphaerulina populicola. Next base: position 131,463 of record JH792503.1, read on the forward strand.
GGGGTAAGGAACATATTGCGGCTGTGGAGTCGGCTGTTGAGTCGGCTGATGGGGATATGGCGGCATAGGTGATGGTGACCTATTCTCATGGTCCTGATGCATCTTATTGTAGACATTGATCGTTGGCATGGGCTTGGCTCCAGTGGATCTGCTTCGGTGAAGTCCGCCGCCCACACCTGGATACAAGTAAGTGCTATCGCTGCTCATGTGCTGTGGAGAAGGCCGTCGATGGATCTGCCGTCCGTAGACGTCGAAGGACTCGTCGCCCCAGTAGTACGCCATCCTGCTGATAGGTCGTGCTCACGCAGTAGTGTTTTATCTTGTGAGTAGTGCAATGAGCGGGAAGCAGATGGCGGCGCAGGAATGGGAATGTGAGTCAGAGCCCGGTGAGTGGCAAGCAGGATTCAGCCAAGCTCTTCTGCTATATCTTGCAGCAAAGTAGGAGTAGGAGTAGGAGTAGGAGAGAGAAAGAGAAAGAAAGAGAGAGAAAGAGAGAGTCTTACTGTGGGCAAGCACGTGGTGAAACAGAAGCAAATGGACAGGAAGAATGGAAGAGAGCGCAAAGGAATGAAAGACAGGCAAGCAAGCATGCGCTTGATCAGCGTCCGTCAGTCTCGGGCGGCTGCTGGTACCAACTTCTCAGCCGCAAGTCGGCGTCCCAGACAGGCAGCAGGCGGCAGGCAGCAAGGTCGTCTGCTCACCAGTCTATTTCGTGATCCGATCCTTCAGCTGGCAATGAGGGGCGCCCGTGGCGGTTACATGGTCGATGGCGGTATGCGACCAAGTCGAGTTGAGGCAAGCTTGGAACAGCAGTCATTCCCTCACGGCCAAGCTCAGGTATGTAGGTATTCTATTCATCAGTGTTAGGCGAGCCGCGCACATCATCCCGATGGCTGCTCGAATCCTTCGGCACACTCGGCGTGGGCACCCGTGCTGCTGGTGAGGGAGTGACATATCTGGCGGTATCTCGTTTGTCTTGCATGCAGCACGCCCACCGACCGGGTAGACCACAACGCCGCACTTCTCTTCCCCCGTCGCCCTCGGGCAAACGAGCTCCGCGATCGAGGTGAATCGTCCTTCGATAACTGTTTTGCGCCAAGCTGGGAGGTAAGAGGTATTGCGGCGTTGTTCGCCTGACGACGCCCGCGTGCGGCGTGAAGTACAGCAAGAAGGATTCGCTATTCTTAGAATAGACTAGTCCGTCTTCTAAGCGCGCCGCTGATTGGCGCATACAACGTTGTAGCCTACTCTGTTCTGCCCTGTCGAACGTGTGGCATGCATCTGCTGATTCCACGCGATCGATCGCAGCGTTCATGCCACTCGGCTATAGACATTCTCCATCGCCATAGCTTACAATAGCCTACCCACATGAGGGGGTCAGGAAAATGTGGACTTTCGCGTTACAGAGCAGGGAGCTGTGAAGCTCTTTGATTTCCTCGTATTAAGGTATGATTGTCCATCACCCGAGACGTCGCTATATGATCTCGAATTCATAGAAGACATAAGGCTCGAAGCCTTGATCGCCACCCAGGCCTGCGCCTGCCAGTTCCTGTTGCATGGAGCTATCGTCTTGCTTCGGTCGGCCTTTCTTATCGCGACTGACCGCATTGCCACCCAGGTCTGAGAAGCGATTGTCGAGCGCAAGCTTGGCTTTCTTTGCCAACTTTGGCGTCGTCTGTCTGAGGGTTAGTATACTGTAGGACGTTTGAAGTGGACATGGGGGTCGGTCGTACCTTGATCAAGCCGCAGACATATGCCAACGGCAAGCCATATCTGAGCACCGTTTCGACAAACACTCGCAGTGTGAGCACGTGTATCCAGGCCATGACAGCATCACTATAACCAGTGCGACCCAACCGCAATGCCTCGCCCCAAGTCTTCCTTTCCTCCTTTTCTAGCTTGCGCAGCTCTGCCTCTTCAGCGTCCCTCCCGCCGTCGGTGAACTTCATCTCACGTGGTGTCCATCGATGTTCTCTGCATGCATGTACGAACTCGGCCGCGTGCTTTTTGAATGTTGTGACCACATATAATTGAAACTCGTCGTCCTTTGCTAGGATTTGCGCCGATCTGGGGACAACCATAGGTGATATTGACTCGTAAGTCTTGAGGAAATCCTTGACAAACGAAGTAGGTACCGCGACAAGGTGCTGTTGAAGATATTCGGACTGTTCTGGTTTGAGGAGTGTGTCTGGATTCACCACGGCATTGAGCGACTTTTGCGAGAGGTTGCCAGTCTGCGATCGCTGAAGAGAGGCAAGATTTGTCTTGGTCTGGTTGTACTGGCTGAATTTGGCTTTCACGTCGTTGTCTATTGCGGCAACTTCTTTCTGCAGGCTGTCCACCAATTCAGCTATAGGCTTGTCGGCACGGTATTTGACTTTGTTCCATTGGAAGGACTGCAGGTAGTTCTCGACAGGTTCTGTATGCAATCGTCAGCTGGACATGTCCTGGCTACAAATTCCCGCTCTAGGCCGCTGAAACGCACTGTCATTGACGACCTTTTGTTCCTGCAGCTTTTCCTCATCCCCCTCGAGCAATGATCGTAACGAGTCTGCCACTTTATCCACCACGCCCTTGCATCCCTGTTCCAGCTTCACCAGCTCATCCGCCTGTTGCACCAGTGCATCGAGGGTGCCGATTTTGAATTCGGGAATGGCAAAGGGATATGTTGTGCCCTGGTCTGTTGATACCGCAGACCGCAACGTGGTGAGGGCTTCATCGCGGGAGTCTGAAGGCGAAATGGAGGTAGGAAGCGAGACGAGGAAGTATGTCTGCGGTGGCATGATTGAAGACGACGACTCTTGGGGCGCTGAGAGAGCCGAGCAATTGCTGTAGGATGTGAGGTCAGGTATGGTATGTACGTTTGACTTCCTTCACTTCCATCTACCCCAGAGGACGGGAGAGCTTCGATTCTTGTCTCAGGTCCCAGTCTGTGCGCTAACCCCGATCTAGAATAGCTTGTAAGCTGGCCTTGAATTATGTGGCCGCGATAAACCGATTCACCGGATAGTAGCAGACACTATCTAGGTATGCCTGCTCACTTCCAAGCACTTTTTCCAACCAACATCACAACCAGTCCATGATTCTTTTCCACATCCTGGAGCGAGGTCTTGCATCACAGCATTTGTGCGTCACCACCAGTGTTTCTCAGTTCGATATAACAGCCACCGGAGACAATGGCAACTAGCAGAACCGTCTCGCGGGCAGCACTGCCATTGCGAAGCTATGTGCACTCCAGTCAGACTGCTGGCAGAGCTGTAGTTGCTGCGGCAGCAGCATCCAAAAGAACCATCTCGACCAGGCCCACACGACCTCAAAACCGCGAGGTCACAGCCAAGACATTCTTCAACAACTCTTTCATTCAGCAGAGAAGGACAGAAAGCTCAAATGCCACGCCAGCGCCAGAAATGTTCACAGAGGAGAACCTCGGAAGGACGGCGCTCTACGATCTCCACCTCCAGCACGGTGGCAAGATGGTTCCTTTCGGTGGATACAGCATGCCAGTCCAGTATTCCGACTTGTCGGTGGGCGACTCGCATGCCTGGACTCGCGAGAAGGCGTCTCTTTTCGATGTCGGACACATGGTTCAATACCACGTGGAAGGCCCCGGAGCCGAAGCCTTTCTCGAAAGTATCACGCCTTCTGGACTCAAAGAGCTCAAAGTAGGACAATCAACTCTTTCAGCTCTTCTCCTCCCCAAGACAGGCGGCATTGGAGACGACTGCATCATCACCCGATTAGAAGCTGGTCCCAAGCACCTGTTCTACCTGGTCACCAATGCGGGGTGTCGCGAGAAGGACTACAAGTATCTCTCTTCAGCAATCTCCAACTGGGACAACACCGTCAACCCCGTAGTCGCTCTCCGCCACCTTGAAGCCGACAGTAAACCCTACGGTCTCATTGCCCTTCAAGGACCCCTTTCTGCCTCGATCCTCCAATCAGCATTCACACCAAACTGCAAAGTCGACATGTCCAAATGGTATTTCGGAACCGCCAAATACATCACTCTCGATCTTCCCTCAGGCGAATCACTCCCCATAGTCGCCTCACGAGGTGGCTACACAGGCGAGGACGGTTTCGAACTATCCATTCACCCCTCCCAAACCGTCTCCGTCACCCACCACCTGCTCGACGTAGCAACACCCTCAAAACTCCGCTTCGCAGGCCTAGGCGCCCGAGATTCTCTCCGCTTAGAAGCCGGAATGTGTCTCTACGGACACGATCTCGACGATACTACTACACCTGTCGAAGCAGGCCTCAGTTGGATCATCCCCAAGTCCCGACGATCAGGCGAACGAGCAAACTTCCACGGCGCCGAAACGATCATACCGCAAATTACTCCCAAGAAAGAAGGTGGCGTGGGGGTAACTCGTCGTCGAGTGGGATTCATCGTACAAGGAGCGCCCGCACGAGAAGGAGCAGATGTTCTCGATGCTGGTATGTATCTGTCTCTCCTTCCATCCTTCCTTCCTTCCCATCCATCCTTCCCTCCCTCCTTCCTTTCTTCCCTCCCTTCTTCCCTCCCTCCTTCCCTCCTTCCTTTCCTTCCTTCCCGCCTTCCTTTCCTTCCTCCCTCTTTCCTTCCTTCCTTCCTTCCTTCCTTCCTTCCTCCCT